>OZ010798.1:464059298-464247447 GCA_963932465.1 Maratus speciosus
AAAGATAGTCAGGGAAATCATGGAAAAATCAGGGAACTTCTTTTTACAATTTCTGTAGACACCCTGATATAGACATTTAAAAGGTTAGCTTATTTTTTATAAATTATGTATGTGTTGTACTTTGTGTTGTAAAATGTTGTTATATAAACCTGGCATATCACATTTTTTATAGGATCATCACCATCACCACCACCACCCTCTTCTAGAGACCCTGTGAGGCAGCCACTAGAGTTACGTCAGAGAGTGGCTCAGTTTTTTCCACGAGATGGGATTTTAACACTCGATCAAGATGTAAGCTTAATTTTATGTCTTAAATAAATCTAATTCAGAAACAGTGAATAATCATAAACCATGTTCTGCATTGTAATCTTTTTTTTTTCCAGACTAATGACGTTTGTTACCTTCAAGGAGGACATCGAGTTATATTACTCGAAGAACTCGGCCAAGTGTGTCAGATTCCACAGCTCACTGACAAGATCGGTATGCAGTTACAAGCGAAACCATCTCATCAGCACAGAGTACCCTCCTTTGACGTAATCAAATTTAATTAGATTAGAATGTTTCATTTTAAATTTATTTATTGATTTATGTGTTTAATAATAATTTAGAATTATAAATTGTCATTAGTGTGTGACTTAATCGGAGAAAAAGTTTCTTGATTTCAAGATATCAGAGCTAACATGCGCATAGAAAATATCACGAATTTGATTTTTTTAAAGTAGATCATTAAAAGTGATTATTTAAAAGTATTTAGGTAGAATAGCTAAATTACTAAATTCTTGTATAAGCACGCTTGAAGAATGGGGCAGAATTTGATACCATACAGAAAATGTGCAACAAAGTTTTTATTATTAAAAGTAATCATAAGTTTAATGATAATTATTAGGCTACAATAAGGATAAATTGCAAATGACAAACAAAAGCATTAAGAAATCTCGTTCTATTAAAAGAATTAAGCTCTCCAACCTAATTGTGGTGAAACAGCAGCTAAAAAAGCTGTACTGTTAAAAAAAATCACTGCCGGCCCGGCCTACAGGCGGAGGTAGATTTCGAAGTTAAGTATACAACATCATCAAAAACTAAATCATGATTACAGATAAACCCACTTTAACCATATAACCACAACAAAGTGGAAAGAACGAAAAAAGGTGGCTAAAGGCAGAGCTAAAGGACATTTCTCCTTTAGAAGAGAGGATTTTGGCCCTTATTGGGCTAGATGCCATTGAAGGCCTGCCAGTTCCTGAAAGCTGCAGCTTTCAAGAAAAGTCATATGTTTAGTTTAAATAGACGTTCAGTATTCATACTACGTCAGTATGTATACTTAACTGTTTCTTTACTCACTTTAACACTATCGAAACTGAAAAATATGTAGAGGACAACCCTATGAATTATTCATACCTCAGAAGGGATAAGTTCAGTAAATTGCCAGGCTTGTTCCTGCTAATAACCAATACATGAAGTTGCCATGCAGGCACATTTGTCATGTCAGGAAAATAAATAAGATGAAATTTTTCGATAAAACTTTAAGTAGCTAAAAGGCGGACCAAAAGTTATGTACAAGGAACTCATAGGATTTTTTCTTCTAATCCCACAAAACTGTCATCCATTGAAAATTGCAGAAATTAAGAAAGTAAATCAGAAATCAGAAATTTCAATTGATGAGATATGATGAGATTATCAGGCATGTAGTTCCATAGTTTGTTAATCTTAAAGCTGCTGCTGTTTTAGGCACAGAATTGGAGGACTTAATATCCGAATCATCAGGAGATGAATTCGATAAAAAAAATGCAGTTGCTGGAAGAACTTTTAAAGTAATTTTTTTCACAAAAGTTTTAATGTTATTCCCATAAATTTGTATTCATTAATGTTTTTTTTCATATTTAATATTATTTCAGATGCTGGAAAAACAACAAAAACGTAACCTTATCGTTGGAAGACGTTTCTATAGCTACTTTTAAGTATATATTGTAAAATAGCTCTTCCTTTTTAAATAATTTTTATAATTGTATATTCCACAATTTACGATTGTAATGCTTTTTTTTTTCCAGTTTTTACTTTAAAACATACTTGAAAAATCTTTATGAAATCGGTCTGAAATAATAAATTGCTTTATATTTGATTTTTTTAGCTATAGAGACCTATTTCTTACACAGCATTTTTTCCTGGATTTTCTTTGTAAATAATTTTCACACATGTTTTTTTTTTCCTCTTTAAATGTATCTCAACAATAATGCAAAGTAACTAACTACTGGAAGAGTTATCACAACTGTCAGTTGACCTAAACAAATAATAAAAAAAAATAAAAGATATGCTGCATTAGAATATGCTAGGATTTTATTTTTATCTATTTAAAAGGAAAATTAATGAGGTGATTAAGCTACATTGCTTAGCTACATTTTTAGGGAAAAGAGCTCGCTTCGCCTATTTCTTTATGCATAGAGTTAATGCCAAAATGATATTAAAAAATTGCTCATCAGTGGCAGAACTGCATTATAATATTGCTGTTTTATTTTATTGCATTTAGAGGCTTTACAATTTTTAAATAATAATTAAAGATTAACCCTTTAATTTATAAGATTGCAGCTAACAATTAATTTTTTTATTCATAATTTGAAATTTTAGAACATACATTTTAAAATCCAAAATCTCCATCATTTTCTTTCATATTGTTAAATGTTTTAATATGGTGAAGACTATTATTATACTTTCACAATAAACTTTTTATATTACTCAAAAGTTTTAGTCTGATTTTTTTACAATATTGATAGTCTTAGATCAATTGTTTCTCATATCTTAAATTTAGCATTTCAGGAATGGACAGAACTGTCTTATTTTAGTGGGGGTTTTTTTTGTTTGTTTTTTTAATTCAACGAATATATTGTTGTTCAAGGACAATTTTTCATATTATTGAACTGTTTAAGAACTGAAAAAAGACAAATAGTGAATGGATTCCTGAAAATTTCAGTAGGTATACCCAAGTTGATATCGTAATACAAAGAGATCTTAATAACATAGCCTATGGGTATTGTTGTTAAGGAATATTGAGAGTGGACAATATGTAGAGAATATACCTGGCAATTACTTCTATCTCAAAAGGCATGATTATTATTCAGTAAATCGTCAGGCTTGTTCCTGCTATATAAATAATACTATGAAGTTGCCATGCACACAAATTTTCTATGTGCAGAGAAGTAATTCAGCTTTTTTCGTCGAAACTTTTTTTCATAACAGATAGACTAAAACTTACATCCATACAAACAGCAGTGTTTTTGTTCCAAATCCCCCAAAAATGGAGAGTTATCCATTCAAAGTAGCAGAACAAAAAATAAAAAAATTCTGAAATCCAGAAGTGAAAAGTTCAAAGCTGCAGCAGTTTTAAGCACAGAATTGGCTGATTTGATATCTGAATCATCAGGAGAGCAATAAGTATATGCAATTGCTGGAAGAACTAAAAGAAATTTTTTTTTTACAAATGTTTTAATGTTATTCCCATAAAATTCATTCGGCTTTTTTTTTATTATTATTTCAGGAGTTGGGAAAACAACAAAAAATGTAACTTTATCGTTGTCGGATTTTTCTATAGCTACTGGTAGGTATAATATCATAAAATAGGTGTTCCTTTTCTAGTAATAATTTTTTTAGTTGTATATATATATATTTCATAATTTAAGATTGTAATGCATTTTTCCCATTTTTTAACACTTTCAAACATAGCTGAAAGTGCATGTTGAATCTTTTTACGCAGCATTTAGCAACACTTCATGACTGATCCCACCTCAACTTTCAAGCATGGAACTTCGGTATATACATTTTTAAGTTTAAAAGGGCTTTAAGAATAAATGGAAATGGATTTTTAATCTGTTACTGAAACTTAACAGGTTAAAAAAAGTGAAACACATTCTTAGAGAGCAATTAGTTGCAATAACTTATGTTCAGGAATATAGTGCAGAGTACATAGTAGTAGTACAAGTATGTACTTCCAGTTGGATCTCCCAGAAGAACACCAGGACAAACTTAACTTAACCACACAATGGGAAACTTTTATGTTCATGAGAACCCCACTTGGTTTCAAGATAGCTGCAAGTCATTTTCAGGGAATGGCGGATTCCATAAAGGTAGAAACCAATTTCTCTGGAGTGGCAGTTTACTAGAATGACGGGATAGTAGCAGCCAATTCCTTTGAAGAAATGTTGAGGAAAATTGAGAAATTACTTCATGTCTTTAAACAGAATAATTTAACACAAAATTTTGCTAAATGTGATTTTCACAGAACTGTTGTTAACTTTCTTGGTTTTCGCATACAAAATAACCAAATCAAGCCTATATCATCAAATATTCAAATAAGTAAATTTTTTCCCGAACCAAAAACTAAACGAGACATCAAAAAGTTCCTTGGACTCTCTGGTTTTTATAGATCCCTCATTCCATATTTTGCAGAATTTTCTGAACCACTTGTTGCTCTTACATCACCTAATATGTCTTTTGCACGGGGTCCAAAGCAGAAAGAAGCATTCCATAAACTTCAGAAAAAACTTTTCTTAATGAGCCATCCTTACAACCAGATTACACTTATTGTTCTATTTAAACATTGATGCCTCCACAGTTGCTATCTGTGCAATCCTAATGCAAAAAAAATAGTGTTATGAATTATCATATTTAAAAAAACTCTTGCTTTAATTTTGTTGTGTTATTTTATTGTATTATTATTTTATGTCTTACGCCAGGAAATAGTAGTTTGTTATTATTATGATTGATTCTATTACTTCCATTCCTGGCGCTTATCTGATTATCTTCGAATCTATAATAAATGTTTTATGTTGTGTTTAATCTGAAGTAGATTTACTGTAATACACTACATATGCCATCCCCTTTTAACAAATAGCAAAGACAAACTTTTGCCTGTGGCCTATTTCTCGAAGTGGCCTATTCTCGAAATGGCCTACTTCTCAAAGTTTCTTTGGGGAGCAGCGAAGAACTGCCCAACTATAAAGCTAGAGCTGATGGTAATTGTAAAAAGGATCTATGCTTTCCACAATATCCTGTATGCCAGACATTTCTTCATTTTGACAGACAGTAAGCCACTGAAACATTGCCACAAAACTACTCCTGTGAATATTGTCAGTAAATGGTTAATCGATCTTGGGCAGTATACCTATACATTTCATCACATCCCAGGTAAAAAAAATGTCCTAGCTGATTTCTTTTAAAGATCTCCAACTAAAAATAAAATGTCCGCCTTAAATTCTGAATAACATCAAAGTTTCAATTGATGAATCATCCTTGTTGCCAGGTGAAATAAGCATAAATGCCTTTTTAGCAAAATTTGCAAAGAAAGTACTTTCAGTTCCAGAGAATAAAGAGCAAAATGCTGAGTACACAGATCTGCAGAAAGACATTTTTCATAGGTTTTATGTTAAGCGAACAGATAAAAATGTTTAATAAATTTAGCAGCAATAGAATATGTATTGACTCTACACACATGGGTTAACAGGAAATGATTTTGAATTAACCTCTTCACTCCCAGGACGTCCTCTCATTTCATTAATCAGTGATCATTACGCACAGCAATACACTCACTAAACATCTTGCATCAATATAAGAAAGAAAATAAGTTTTATATGTATTATGATAATGTTGTAAATCCTTTAATGACCTTACATTCGTTACTATTGTATCATGGAAGTTATGAAATGATATGCGACACAAATATTTTACACTGTACAGCCTGATATATAGCCCTCACCATCGAAATTAAGCCTGGGAGTGAAGTGATAAATTACACTTATGGTCCCGTACGAATTTGAGGAAGGCTTTCCCACTGCTTTTTGTCTTACTTCAAAAGTTTATTTTCAAACCATGAAGGTTTATTTTGAGCCCATTAAAAAACTGGGGCAAATACAGCTAAATCGAAAATTTTCATGATTAATGATGCTCCATCGCTCTATCAGGCTCGAAAGTCTGTTTTTGACACTGTTGAGTGCAGTGTGCTGTGTTCATGGCATGTAATAGAGCTTGGTAAAGTAAATTAAAAACAATTCCTTTACATAAGCAGAATTTGCTATACCGTGACTTGAAAAGTATAACATATGAACTGGATGATTACACTTTTGAAAGACTATTCAAAAAATTCTTGCAAAAATTGCAACATGACTTAGATACAGCAAAGTTTTATCATTAATTTCAGCAACATTATAGCAATGGAGTACCCATCTGGGCATATTGTTATCAGAAAATGCCAGACTGAACGCCAACATGCATCTTGAACATTTTCACCAAGAACTAAAGCATATTTTCCTTGAAGGTAAGCATTGCAGAAGAGCTGACAAATGTCTGAAAATCCTTGAATATAATGATAATAAAGTAAATGACTCAAATTTCATAAAGGAAAAATAACCAAAAAACATACCACATCGTTTCAGCAACATAAAGAGTAGTAAAATATCTATCAGGATTGCCTCATTTTTTTTTTTTTTTTAATTGTTTGGAAGGTGACATCGAAATCTATCTCCAGTAAAGACTATACTGTTTCCAAGTTACATGGATGTGATCCTTTAAAACGTAATATTTCATGCCGAATATGTGTTAGTAGTATGATGGTATTTTAAATGAACATGCTTTAATTATTGCATCGAGAAAAATTTATGCAAGCACATTTATGCAGTAAAAATTAACTCACAGCCATATAATGGCCAATCCTCTTCTAGATCCACTTTTTGCAATCTCTGAAAAAAATACATCTAGTTTTTCTCAATCTTTGAATGTTACAAAATACATTCAAAGGTATGGTTGCCAATGAACTGTATGACATTTATGTAAAAGCCAGTGAAAAATCACCTGTTGAGTATCTATGTGTAAAAAGATTAATAATTCTGTAAATATCATAAAATCATTATTGTAGACACTGTACCGTAAACAGGGCTAGCAAGTTTTTGACGTAATGCAAAAACCTCTTCATCAAAAATGTCAAAAAACCATTTAATACTAGTTTGTTTTTACATATTTTTTTTTTTCATTCTATCTTTAATATCAAGTTGTTTTGCATGAAATATTCAGTATCAAAAAGATTTTAAAGTATATTTATCAATCCAAGAAAAACATAAAAGAATTGCATTAGAATAATATGTGTACATCTCTGTTAGATCTCTACAATAAACTTAAGCTATTTGGCATAGTCTAACAAAAATAGATTTTTTGAAGAAATCCTATAAATATGTATAATTTCATCAGAATTTATTACACTATTTATTTAAAATGTGAAAACTATTTATCACAAATAGCCTTCTCAAAAATTTCCTCAGGAGTATTTGGGATATGTAAAAAAATAGTAAGTTCAGATTTTAGTTTTTTTTAATGTCCAAAATGAATGAAGATCAACAAACAAAAAAAATGTTAACGATATTCTTTTCAAGCATTAAGATTTTTCTTGGATTAGCCAGTGCAGAATTTCTGCATAGAAGCAGCAAGCCATACCTAGAATTTTCTTACCGATGAGTTCAATGGCCGTCTATTGCTTGCAATCTCATAAAAAATACGTTTTATGTGAGAGAAGAGTGAATGGCTACATACTCTCAAACATATATAAGGTTAAATTTTAAATAACATCAATCTGTTCTTCGAGGTTCAACCCTTGAAGAAAAACACTTAAGTAATTTACTCTGGTGGTGCACAAAATATTTATGTCTTACTCATTGTACTGGAAGAATTTCAAGAAAAAGTGAAGAGAAAACATGTGCACAAGCAGCACTCATGGTACAAATGCACATGATTTCCAGTTAACAACTTCATTATCATAAGATAAGTTGAAGAACTCAGATAATACATGTTGCAGGATATTGTTTCATCCATCCACTCAATCCTCTAGTTAATTGACTCTGCTTATTTAGACCCTCTTTATTAAGACCCGTCGGTCGTTCTTCAAAAAAGAAGAAAAAAAATGCTTGCTTTATTGAAAGCAAAAGCCAGATGGAATAAACAAAAAAATGAAGATATAGTAGCATCGTTGTCAAATGTATCTACCGAAGAATCAGTAGGCAGCTCCTCAAGTACATTATCATGCGATATTTCTAAACCAAGCTGTTCTAACAGCAGAAGTGAAAAGAAGTTATGTTATTTTCAAAATAATCAGTCTAGTACTAAACAGAAAAGTTCTTCATATACAATAGTGCATTGACACAATGTGGGATGATTTGCTGAAAAATCTTTACTGTGAAGCATGTGGAAGAAAAGAGTTGAATGTCAACACTATTGGTGAATCCTGGTGTTCCTCAAAATTGCAACTGAGCTGTGTGCATTGTAATATAATCTATGCACCATCATTTTCAAGTCCTCGCATCACAGAATGCAAGAAATTTGAAATCAATAAAAGCATGGTGGAAGACTTTTTAAATATTGGTAAGGGGCATTCAGCCATGGAGACCTTTTCAATTAGCCTAGGTATTCCTACTATGGATACGAAAACTTTTGACAAATATGTTGAACAGCTAAGAGAAGAATATAAAACTATTCAAGAAAAAATCTTACAAAGAGCTTGTACGAAAGTTTGAGAAATGCATGTATTGTCCGATTGCCTTGCATTGCATTCGCTGTGTCACAGACATTTTCAAGGGTCTTGTGATTGACTTTGAAGTAATTTCAAAGCACTGCCATGATTGCTCTAAAACTGCAGCTGATTTGGCGAATGATAGCCCTGTGTATGCAGTATGATATGCACATCATAGTAAATCCGGAAAATGTGAAAAAATTATGATGGCTCATCAGGTGCGATGGAAGTACATACTGCTAGTCAGAATTAAAGATAAAGCTATAGCGGGCATTAAAGATTCATTAATTGATGCTCTTCTTTAGCTAAAGGCCATGATGCATCCGATGGAATAACGATGTAACTAGGCGTGGAAGAAATAGAAAAATCCAACCCTACATATAATGAAACACTAAAACAGTTTGAAAATAAAATATATTGTAAATTTAAAAATAAGAAGATTTTAGAACCCAGCTTAACATCTATGGGGCACCAGGTAGCCAAATAAGCGTATTCAATGACAGTCTCATATTTGTTGGTGAGGCTGTCCTGCAATACTTAATAACAAACTAATATTTCAGAACTTGAGAGATACAGGTCCTGGATTATTGAAGAATTTAAAGAACCAAAATCTACAATACACACATGTACACATGCCTAGCAGTCAACGCCCGATTCCGGAAGACTTACAATCTAACATAGCATGAATGTTCAAAATTTCCTGGCAAGTTTATACATTAATACCAATTGGTTCATTTTCATTTTAAGAAAAATGTATAAATCATGAATCTGTATTTTTCACGATTTCCGCAATAACTGTATCTCAAGAACTAATGCATGAATTTTCATCAAACGTCCGATTGAGTTAATCCCTGATATAAATTAGTCCTGATTAGTTTTTAGAGTAAATCGCCGAAGAGATGCAGATTTTATTACGATTGCAAGTCTCAGAATAATGAAGAATGCCAGACAGGATATGCTGAATTCAAGTCTTCAATTAATCAGCGTGTCGTTGAATACTTTGATAAGAATTGGCACCCAATTTACAAGGTAAAAATTCATTCTTATTCCTGTTTTTGCATTATTATCAGGCATTGTACTATTGGATATTTTATTATTATTAACAGTATTTCTATACAAAAATACCTTAATGATTAGTAGAAATCTACTGGATACATTTCTATTTAAATATTAGTTCCAAAATTATAATAATATAACAATAATCAGTGGCAGCACTGCCTTATAATATTACCGTATGGAGTTTATATTATTGCATTTAGAAGTATTACAATTTTTTTTATAATAATTAAATATCAACTTTTTAATTTATGGTATTTTGGCTTATTATTTTCTTTTTCACCATAACTTGTGTATGTGTACCGTATGTGTATTGTTAATAATGGAAATCAGGGAAGTCTGATAAAGATAGTCAGGGAAATCATGGAAAAATCAGGGAACTTCTTTTTACAATTTCTGTAGACACCCTGATATAGACATTTAAAAGGTTAGCTTATTTTTTATAAATTATGTATGTGTTGTACTTTGTGTTGTAAAATGTTGTTATATAAACCTGGCATATCACATTTTTTATAGGATCATCACCATCACCACCACCACCCTCTTCTAGAGACCCTGTGAGGCAGCCACTAGAGTTACGTCAGAGAGTGGCTCAGTTTTTTCCACGAGATGGGATTTTAACACTCGATCAAGATGTAAGCTTAATTTTATGTCTTAAATAAATCTAATTCAGAAACAGTGAATAATCATAAACCATGTTCTGCATTGTAATCTTTTTTTTTTCCAGACTAATGACGTTTGTTACCTTCAAGGAGGACATCGAGTTATATTACTCGAAGAACTCGGCCAAGTGTGTCAGATTCCACAGCTCACTGACAAGATCGGTATGCAGTTACAAGCGAAACCATCTCATCAGCACAGAGTACCCTCCTTTGACGTAATCAAATTTAATTAGATTAGAATGTTTCATTTTAAATTTATTTATTGATTTATGTGTTTAATAATAATTTAGAATTATAAATTGTCATTAGTGTGTGACTTAATCGGAGAAAAAGTTTCTTGATTTCAAGATATCAGAGCTAACATGCGCATAGAAAATATCACGAATTTGATTTTTTTAAAGTAGATCATTAAAAGTGATTATTTAAAAGTATTTAGGTAGAATAGCTAAATTACTAAATTCTTGTATAAGCACGCTTGAAGAATGGGGCAGAATTTGATACCATACAGAAAATGTGCAACAAAGTTTTTATTATTAAAAGTAATCATAAGTTTAATGATAATTATTAGGCTACAATAAGGATAAATTGCAAATGACAAACAAAAGCATTAAGAAATCTCGTTCTATTAAAAGAATTAAGCTCTCCAACCTAATTGTGGTGAAACAGCAGCTAAAAAAGCTGTACTGTTAAAAAAAATCACTGCCGGCCCGGCCTACAGGCGGAGGTAGATTTCGAAGTTAAGTATACAACATCATCAAAAACTAAATCATGATTACAGATAAACCCACTTTAACCATATAACCACAACAAAGTGGAAAGAACGAAAAAAGGTGGCTAAAGGCAGAGCTAAAGGACATTTCTCCTTTAGAAGAGAGGATTTTGGCCCTTATTGGGCTAGATGCCATTGAAGGCCTGCCAGTTCCTGAAAGCTGCAGCTTTCAAGAAAAGTCATATGTTTAGTTTAAATAGACGTTCAGTATTCATACTACGTCAGTATGTATACTTAACTGTTTCTTTACTCACTTTAACACTATCGAAACTGAAAAATATGTAGAGGACAACCCTATGAATTATTCATACCTCAGAAGGGATAAGTTCAGTAAATTGCCAGGCTTGTTCCTGCTAATAACCAATACATGAAGTTGCCATGCAGGCACATTTGTCATGTCAGGAAAATAAATAAGATGAAATTTTTCGATAAAACTTTAAGTAGCTAAAAGGCGGACCAAAAGTTATGTACAAGGAACTCATAGGATTTTTTCTTCTAATCCCACAAAACTGTCATCCATTGAAAATTGCAGAAATTAAGAAAGTAAATCAGAAATCAGAAATTTCAATTGATGAGATATGATGAGATTATCAGGCATGTAGTTCCATAGTTTGTTAATCTTAAAGCTGCTGCTGTTTTAGGCACAGAATTGGAGGACTTAATATCCGAATCATCAGGAGATGAATTCGATAAAAAAAATGCAGTTGCTGGAAGAACTTTTAAAGTAATTTTTTTCACAAAAGTTTTAATGTTATTCCCATAAATTTGTATTCATTAATGTTTTTTTTCATATTTAATATTATTTCAGATGCTGGAAAAACAACAAAAACGTAACCTTATCGTTGGAAGACGTTTCTATAGCTACTGGTAAGTATATATTGTAAAATAGCTCTTCCTTTTTAAATAATTTTTATAATTGTATATTCCACAATTTACGATTATAATGCTTTTTTTATTCCAGTTTTTACTTTAAAACATACTTGAAAAATCTTTATGAAATCGGTCTGAAATAATAAATTGCTTTATATTTGATTTTTTTAGCTATAGAGACCTATTTCTTACACAGCATTTTTTCCTGGATTTTCTTTGTAAATAATTTTCACACATGTTTTTTTTTTCCTCATTAAATGTATCTCAACAATAATGCAAAGTAACTAACTACTGGAAGAGTTATCACAACTGTCAGTTGACCTAAACAAATAATAAAAAAAAATAAAAGATATGCTGCATTAGAATATGCTAGGATTTTATTTTTATCTATTTAAAAGGAAAATTAATGAGGTGATTAAGCTACATTGCTTAGCTACATTTTTAGGGAAAAGAGCTCGCTTCGCCTATTTCTTTATGCATAGAGTTAATGCCAAAATGATATTAAAAAATTGCTCATCAGTGGCAGAACTGCATTATAATATTGCTGTTTTATTTTATTGCATTTAGAGGCTTTACAATTTTTAAATAATAATTAAAGATTAACCCTTTAATTTATAAGATTGCAGATAACAATTATTTTTTTTCTTCATAATTTGAAATTTTAGAACATACATTTTAAAATCCAAAATCTCCATCATTTTCTTTCATATTGTTAAATGTTTTAATATGGTGAAGGCTATTATTATACTTTCACAATAAACTTTTTATATTACTCAAAAGTTTTAGTCTGATTTTTTTACAATATTGATAGTCTTAGATCAATTGTTTCTCATATCTTAAATTTAGCATTTCAGGAATGGACAGAACTGTCTTATTTTAGTGGGGGTTTTTTTTGTTTTTTGTTTTTTTAATTCAACGAATATATTGTTGTTCAAGGACAATTTTTCATATTATTGAACTGTTTAAGAACTGAAAAAAGACAAATAGTGAATGGATTCCTGAAAATTTCAGTAGGTATACCCAAGTTGATATCGTAATACAAAGAGATCTTAATAACATAGCCTATGGGTATTGTTGTTAAGGAATATTGAGAGTGGACAATATGTAGAGAATATACCTGGCAATTACTTCTATCTCAAAAGGCATGATTATTATTCAGTAAATCGTCAGGCTTGTTCCTGCTATATAAATAATACTATGAAGTTGCCATGCACACAAATTTTCTATGTGCAGAGAAGTAATTCAGCTTTTTTCGTCGAAACTTTTTTTCATAACAGATAGACTAAAACTTACATCCATACAAACAGCAGTGTTTTTGTTCCAAATCCCCCAAAAATGGAGAGTTATCCATTCAAAGTAGCAGAACAAAAAATAAAAAAATTCTGAAATCCAGAAGTGAAAAGTTCAAAGCTGCAGCAGTTTTAAGCACAGAATTGGCTGATTTGATATCTGAATCATCAGGAGAGCAATAAGTATATGCAATTTCTGGAAGAACAAAAAGAAATTTTTTTTTTACAAATGTTTTAATGTTATTCCCATAAAATTCATTCGGCTTATTTTTTATTATTATTTCAGGAGTTGGGAAAACGACAAAAAATGTAACTTTATCGTTGTCGGATTTTTCTATAGCTACTGGTAGGTATAATATCATAAAATAGGTGTTCCTTTTCTAGTAATAATTTTTTTAGTTGTATATATATATATTTCATAATTTAAGATTGTAATGCATTTTTCCCAGTTTTTAACACTTTCAAACATAGCTGAAAGTGCATGTTGAATCTTTTTACGCAGCATTTAGCAACACTTCATGACTGATCCCACCTCAACTTTCAAGCATGGAACTTCGGTATATACATTTTTAAGTTTAAAAGGGCTTTAAGAATAAATGGAAATGGATTTTTAATCTGTTACTGAAACTTAACAGGTTAAAAAAAGTGAAACACATTCTTAGAGAGCAATTAGTTGCAATAACTTATGTTCAGGAATATAGTGCAGAGTACATAGTAGTAGTACAAGTATGTACTTCCAGTTGGATCTCCCAGAAGAACACCAGGACAAACTTAACTTAACCACACAATGGGAAACTTTTATGTTCATGAGAACCCCACTTGGTTTCAAGATAGCTGCAAGTCATTTTCAGGGAATGGCGGATTCCATAAAGGTAGAAACCAATTTCTCTGGAGTGGCAGTTTACTAGAATGACTGGATAGTAGCAGCCAATTCCTTTGAAGAAATGTTGAGGAAAATTGAGAAATTACTTCATGTCTTTAAACAGAATAATTTAACACAAAATTTTGCTAAATGTGATTTTCACAGAACTGTTGTTAACTTTCTTGGTTTTCACATACAAAATAACCAAATCAAGCCTATATCATCAAATATTCAAATAAGTAAATTTTTTCCCGAACCAAAAACTAAACGAGACATCAAAAAGTTCCTTGGACTCTCTGGTTTTTATAGATCCCTCATTCCATATTTTGCGGAATTTTCTGAACCACTTGTTGCTCTTACATCACCTAATATGTCTTTTGCACGGGGTCCAAAGCAGAAAGAAGCATTCCATAAACTTCAGAAAAAACTTTTCTTAATGAGCCATCCTTACAACCAGATTACACTTATTGTTCTATTTAAACATTGATGCCTCCACAGTTGCTATCTGTGCAATCCTAATGCAAAAAAAATAGTGTTATGAATTATCATATTTAAAAAAACTCTTGCTTTAATTTTGTTGTGTTATTTTATTGTATTATTATTTTATGTCTTACGCCAGGAAATAGTAGTTTGTTATTATTATGATTGATTCTATTACTTCCATTCCTGGCGCTTATCTGATTATCTTCGAATCTATAATAAATG
Source organism: Maratus speciosus (assembly GCA_963932465.1). Taxonomy (NCBI): domain Eukaryota; kingdom Metazoa; phylum Arthropoda; class Arachnida; order Araneae; family Salticidae; genus Maratus; species Maratus speciosus. Next base: position 464,074,051 of record OZ010798.1, read on the forward strand.
TTTTATGTTGTGTTTAATCTGAAGTAGATTTACTGTAATACACTACATATGCCATCCCCTTTTAACAAATAGCAAAGACAAACTTTTGCCTGTGGCCTATTTCTCGAAGTGGCCTATTCTCGAAATGGCCTACTTCTCAAAGTTTCTTTGGGGAGCAGCGAAGAACTGCCCAACTATAAAGCTAGAGCTGATGGTAATTGTAAAAAGGATCTATGCTTTCCACAATATCCTGTATGCCAGACATTTCTTCATTTTGACAGACAGTAAGCCACTGAAACATTGCCACAAAACTACTCCTGTGAATATTGTCAGTAAATGGTTAATCGATCTTGGGCAGTATACCTATACATTTCATCACATCCCAGGTAAAAAAAATGTCCTAGCTGATTTCTTTTAAAGATCTCCAACTAAAAATAAAATGTCCGCCTTAAATTCTGAATAACATCAAAGTTTCAATTGATGAATCATCCTTGTTGCCAGGTGAAATAAGCATAAATGCCTTTTTAGCAAAATTTGCAAAGAAAGTACTTTCAGTTCCAGAGAATAAAGAGCAAAATGCTGAGTACACAGATCTGCAGAAAGACATTTTTCATAGGTTTTATGTTAAGCGAACAGATAAAAATGTTTAATAAATTTAGCAGCAATAGAATATGTATTGACTCTACACACATGGGTTAACAGGAAATGATTTTGAATTAACCTCTTCACTCCCAGGACGTCCTCTCATTTCATTAATCAGTGATCATTACGCACAGCAATACACTCACTAAACATCTTGCGTCAATATAAGAAAGAAAATAAGTTTTATATGTATTATGATAATGTTGTAAATCCTTTAATGACCTTACATTCGTTACTATTGTATCATGGAAGTTATGAAATGATATGTGACACAAATATTGTACACTGTACAGCCTGATATATAGCCCTCACCATCGAAATTAAGCCTGGGAGTGAAGTGATTAATTACACTTATGGTCCCGTACGAATTTGAGGAAGGCTTTCCCACTGCTTTTTGTCTTACTTCAAAACTTTATTTTCAAACCATGAAGGTTTATTTTGAGCCCATTAAAAAACTGGGGCAAATACAGCTAAATCGAAAATTTTCATGATTAATGATGCTCCATCGCTCTATCAGGCTCGAAAGTCTGTTTTTGACACTGTTGAGTGCAGTGTGCTGTGTTCATGGCATGTAATAGAGCTTGGTAAAGTAAATTAAAAACAATTCCTTTACATAAGCAGAATTTGCTATACCGTGACTTGAAAAGTATAACATATGAACTGGATGATTACACTTTTGAAAGACTATTCAAAAAATTCTTGCAAAAATTGCAACATGACTTAGATACAGCAAAGTTTTATTATTAATTTCAGCAACATTATAGCAATGGAGTACCCATCTGGGCATATTGTTATCAGAAAATGCCAGACTGAACGCCAACATGCATCTTGAACATTTTCACCAAGAACTAAAGCTTATTTTCCTTGAAGGTAAGCATTGCAGAAGAGCTGACAAATGTCTGAAAATCCTTGAATATAATGATAATAAAGTGAATGACTCAAATTTCATAAAGGAAAAATAACCAAAAAACATACCACATCGTTTCAGCAACATAAAGAGTAGTAAAATATCTATCAGGATTGCCTCATTTTTTTTTTTTTTTTTAATTGTTTGGAAGGTGACATCGAAATCTATCTCCAGTAAAGACTATACTGTTTCCAAGCTACATGGATGTGATCCTTTAAAACGTAATATTTCATGCCGAATATGTGTTAGTAGCATGATGGTATTTTAAATGAACATGCTTTAATTATTGCATCGAGAAAAATTTATGCAAGCACATTTATGCAGTAAAAATTAACTCACAGCCATATAATGGCCAATCCTCTTCTGGATCCACTTTTTGCAATCTCTGAAAAAAATACATCTAGTTTTTCTCAATCTTTGAATGTTACAAAATACATTCAAAGGTATGGTTGCCAATGAACTGTATGACATTTATGTAAAAGCCAGTGAAAAATCACCTGTTGAGTATCTATGTGTAAAAAGATTAATAATTCTGTAAATATCATAAAATCATTATCGTAGACACAGTACCGTAAACAGGGCTAGCAAGTTTTTGACGTAATGCAAAAACCTCTTCATCAAAAATGTCAAAAAACCATTTAATACTAGTTTGTTTTTACATATTTTTTTTTTTCATTCTATCTTTAATATCAAGTTGTTTTGCATGAAATATTCAGTATCAAAAAGATTTTAAAGTATATTTATCAATCCAAGAAAAACATAAAAGAATTGCATTAGAATAATATGTGTACATCTCTGTTAGATCTCTACAATAAACTTAAGCTATTTGGCATAGTCTAACAAAAATAGATTTTTTGAAGAAATCCTATAAATATGTATAATTTCATCAGAATTTATTACACTATTTATTTAAAATGTGAAAACTATTTATCACAAATAGCCTTCTCAAAAATTTCCTCAGGAGTATTTGGGATATGTAAAAAAATAGTAAGTTCAGATTTTAGTTTTTTTTAATGTCCAAAATGAATGAAGATCAACAAACAAAAAATATGTTAACGATATTCTTTTCAAGCATTAAGATTTTTCTTGGATTAGCCAGTGCAGAATTTCTGCATAGAAGCAGCAAGCCATACCTAGAATTTTCTTACCGATGAGTTCAATGGCCGTCTATTGCTTGCAATCTCATAAAAAATACGTTTTATGTGAGAGAAGAGTGAATGGCTACATACTCTCAAACATATATAAGGTTAAATTTTAAATAACATCAATCTGTTCTTCGAGGTTCAACCCTTGAAGAAAAACACTTAAGTAATTTACTCTGGTGGTGCACAAAATATTTATGTCTTACTCATTGTACTGGAAGAATTTCAAGAAAAAGTGAAGAGAAAACATGTGCACAAGCAGCACTCATGGTACAAATGCACATGATTTCCAGTTAACAACTTCATTATCATAAGATAAGTTGAAGAACTCAGATAATACATGTTGCAGGATATTGTTTCATCCATCCACTCAATCCTCTAGTTAATTGACTCTGCTTATTTAGACCCTCTTTATTAAGACCCGTCGGTCGTTCTTCAAAAAAGAAGAAAAAAAATGCTTGCTTTATTGAAAGCAAAAGCCAGATAGAATAAACAAAAAAATGAAGATATAGTAGCATCGTTGTCAAATGTATCTACCGAAGAATCAGTAGGCAGCTCCTCAAGTACATTATCATGCGATATTTCTAAACCAAGCTGTTCTAACAGCAGAAGTGAAAAGAAGTTATGTTATTTTCAAAATAATCAGTCTAGTACTAAACAGAAAAGTTCTTCATATACAATAGTGCATTGACACAATGTGGGATGATTTGCTGAAAAATCTTTACTGTGAAGCATGTGGAAGAAAAGAGTTGAATGTCAACACTATTGGTGAATCCTGGTGTTCCTCAAAATTGCAACTGAGCTGTGTGCATTGTAATATAATCTATGCACCATCATTTTCAAGTCCTCGCATCACAGAATGCAAGAAATTTGAAATCAATAAAAGCATGGTGGAAGACTTTTTAAATATTGGTAAGGGGCATTCAGCCATGGAGACCTTTTCAATTAGCCTAGGTATTCCTACTATGGATACGAAAACTTTTGACAAATATGTTGAACAGCTAAGAGAAGAATATAAAACTATTCAAGAAAAAATCTTACAAAGAGCTTGTACGAAAGTTTGAGAAATGCATGTATTGTCCGATTGCCTTGCATTGCATTCGCTGTGTCACAGACATTTTCAAGGGTCTTGTGATTGACTTTGAAGTAATTTCAAAGCACTGCCATGATTGCTCTAAAACTGCAGCTGATTTGGCGAATGATAGCCCTGAGTATGCAGTATGATATGCACATCATAGTAAATCCGGAAAATGTGAAAAAATTATGATGGCTCATCAGGTGCGATGGAAGTACATACTGCTAGTCAGAATTAAAGATAAAGCTATAGCGGGCATTAAAGATTCATTAATTGATGCTCTTCTTTAGCTAAAGGCCATGATGCATCCGATGGAATAACGATGTAACTAGGCGTGGAAGAAATAGAAAAATCCAACCCTACATATAATGAAACACTAAAACAGTTTGAAAATAAAATATATTGTAAATTTAAAAATAAGAAGATTTTAGAACCCAGCTTAACATCTAAGGGGCACCAGGTAGCCAAATAAGTGTATTCAATGACAGTCTCATATTTGTTGGCGAGGCTGTCCTGCAATACTTAATAACAAAGTAATATTTCAGAACTTGAGAGATACAGGTCCTGGATTATTGAAGAATTTAAAGAACCAAAATCTACAATACACACATGTACACATGCCTAGCAGTCAACGCCTGATTCCGGAAGACTTACAATCTAACATAGCATGAATGTTCAAAATTTTCTGGTAAGTTTATACATTAATACCAATTGGTTCATTTTCATTTTAAGAAAAATGTATAAATCATGAATCTGTATTTTTCACGATTTCCGCAATAACTGTATCTCAAGAACTAATGCATGAATTTTCATCAAACGTCCGATTGAGTTAGTCCCTGATATAAATTAGTCCTGATTAGTTTTTGGAGTAAATCGCCGAAGAGATGCAGATTTTATTACGATTGCAAGTCTCAGAATAATGAAGAATGCCAGACAGGATATGCTGAATTTAAGTCTTCAATTAATCAGCGTGTCGTTGAATACTTTGATAAGAATTGGCACCCAATTTACAAGGTAAAAATTCATTCTTATTCCTGTTTTTGCATTATTATCAGGCATTGTACTATTGGATATTTTATTATTATTAACAGTATTTCTATACAAAAATACCTTAATGATTAGTAGAAATCTACTGGATACATTTCTATTTAAATATTAGTTCCAAAATTATAATAATATAACAATAATCAGTGGCAGCACTGCCTTATAATATTACCGTATGGAGTTTATATTATTGCATTTAGAAGTATTACAATTTTTTTTATAATAATTAAATATCAACTTTTTAATTTATGGTATTTTGGCTTATTATTTTCTTTTTCACCATAACTTGAATTTTAGTATAATACTTTAAAATCCAAAGGGTCCATTCACTTTCTTTCATAATATTAAAACGTTTTCGTGTGGCGAAGCTGTTACTATATTTTCAAAATAAACTTTTTACATTGCTCAAAAGTTTGATTTTTTTTTTACAATATTGTTAGTCGTAGATCGGTTGTTACTGATATTTTAAATTCTGTATTTCAGGAATGGAAGGAAATGTCTTTGTTCAGTGGTTCATTTTCAAATACGACAAACAATCGAGTAGAAAGCTTCAATTAAACTGTAATCCGTTATAAAACCTTACAGTAACATATCAATGTTCGTGGACAATTTTTTCGTCTTATTAAATCGTTTAAGAACTGAAAGGGATAATAATATTTGGACGGATTGCTGAAAGTTTCAGTAGACATACCCAAGCTCATTTCGGAGTATATACATATTTTAAGGCAATATCCCATGGATATTATTCGTAAAGGTTGGTTGGTTGTTGGTTGTATAATGTTTAATGGCACAAAATCCCATAAGGGACATGCTGCGCCAAACAAGAATAGACTAAATACATAAAAATAAAGAGCATCAGAAAAGCAATCTGGATGGGGGTCCCATCCAGATGTAGTCAGAATAGTGTAGATAAGGAAGAAAATTAAAAACTAAACAAACGCACTATAAAAGATTTTAGGTAAACAGTGCAGAAGTGCAATCTGGATGGGGCTCCCATCCAGATGTCAGAAAAAATTAAAGGAACAATTCAAGTTGTTTTTAAACCAAACAAAGATGCAGAAATCATATTTCAAAGTAAAATCCAGCATGTTTTAAAAAAGTGAAGAGTGCCCCATGAGGTGTTTCCCCAATGAGGTTTGTCAAGATTGGGGATGATGAGTTAAAATAGATTCTGTATAAGTGCCGGAGACCCAGACAGTCAGTTAAAACATGATGAATGGTCAGGTAATCAAAATGGCAATGTGGACACATGGGAGCATCCTCCCGAAGTAAAAGATGTTTATGAGTGATTCTAGAATGTCCAATTCTCAGACGGGTCAGAAGATCATCGGTTTTCCTTGGATAACACGGAGGCCAGGTCATGATGGTAGGTTTGATGTGGTGCAGTTTATTATTGCATTCTAAATTCCAACTTTCTTGCCATTTACAATGAATAAAGCGTTTGATAAGTAGTTTTACGTCTGAGAATGGAACTTTATGGCACAACGGATTAAGGGCACGTTTCGCCGCCTCATCCGCTTTCTCATTACCAGGAATACCCATGTGTCCAGGTACCCAGCAAAATAAAATGTTATAGCCACGTCTTTTCAATTTATTATAAAAATCAAGGATCAATGAAACATAAGGATGCTTTTTAAATGATTTAATTGCGTCAATAGAGCTGTTTGAGTCGGTATAAATGATGAATAAGGAGCTATGATGATGAGAGATGTAGAACATGGCTCTCTCTATTGCAATCAGTTCGGCTGTAAAGACAGAAGTAGATGAATGAAGGCGATATCTTAAAGAGTTGTTTTCACAAAATATCCCACACCCAACAGTATCTCCACTCTTAGAGCCATCTGTGTAAATGTCAGTGTAATCATTAAAGTTTGATCTGTGTGCAGCAAATATCTGTTGAAAAACAACAGGAGCTAAGGTGTTTTTATCGTATCCTTTAAAAGGATGGAGCGATGTAATACTAGGAGGTCTCCAAGGAGGGAGTACATGCAATGGACATGGACTCACCTCGATACTACTCAGTGGGCTATTATCAGTAATGTTCCTAATTCTGACACCAAAAGGTGGGATGCAAGATGGCCGATGCTGATAAAGCATATCGTTGTCTGTATTTAGAATGTATGAATGAAGAGGATGGCCTGGATGTGAAAGGATACGGTAATAAAGTTCTAAAGAAAGTTTTTCACGAATGTGGTGTAATGCTGGTTCATTGCAGACAACATAAAGGCTTAAAACTGGAGAGGTACGAAATGCACCAGAGCAAACACGGAGTGCACTATGGTGCACAGTGTCAAGTTTTTTAAGAACAGAATTACGTGCGGAACCATAGACCTGGCAGGCATAGTCAATTTTGGAACGGATGACGGCTCGATAGATTTTAAGAAGAGAAGTACGGTCTGCTCCCCAGGAAGTATTTGAAAGCACCTTTAGTAGGTTAAGCAATTTTTCACATTTTGTGCGTAATTGTAAAATATGTGGTAAAAAGGTTAGCTTACTATCAAATTGGAGGCCGAGAAAACTAACACTGTCCACAACAGGAATTTGAGTTGGTCCAATAAAAATTTCAGGATCTGGATGCAGATCCCTACGTCTACAGTAGTGAACACAAGAAGTTTTGTCATGAGAAATTATAAATCCATTCTTATTAGTCCAATTAAGAATATGGGTGATTGCAATTTGCAACTGTCTTTCAATAAAACGAATATCCTGTCCCATACACATAATTCGGAAGTCGTCAACATATAAATCACCTTTCACAGAAGGGGGCAATTGACTAAGAATGTCATTTATTTTTATAGCAAAGAGGGTGACACTCAGGACACTGCCCTGGGGTACACCCTCTCCTTGTACATAAAAACTAGAGAGTACCCCACCGATTCGGACTTGAAAAAGTCGAATGGCGAGGAAGTTCTTAATAAAAATAGGGAGATTCCCGCGAAAGCCTAGGTTAAAAAGATCACGAAGGATCCCGTATCGCCATGTTCTGTCGTAGGCTTTTGCCATGTCAAAAAATACTGACACCAAATGGTTGCGTTTTAGAAAGGCTGTCCGTATGTGATTTTCAAGATTGATCAGGTTATCGATAGTTGACCTACCTCGTCGAAACCCACTTTGAAACGCAGCAAGGCAATTGTTATTTTCTAAAATATGCACAAGACGACAATTGATCATTTTTTCAAGTAATTTGCAAAGACTGCTAGAGAGTGCGATTGGCCTTTAATTATTGGGATTGCTAGCATCTTTCCCTGGTTTAGGAAAAGGAATGATAATAGAGTTACACCAGGCTTGAGGAAAGACCTGTTCTATCCAAATTCTGTTGTAAAATGCGAGTAAATTATTGAGAGAGGTTGTGCAGAGATGTTTAAGCATGGTATAGGTGATGCCATCGTGACCTGGAGCTGATAGATGGCTATTTTGCAAGCATTTTATGAGCTCTGAGAGAGTAAAAGGGAGATTATAGTCATAAGAGTTACGGGAATTAAAATTGAGTTGGGTAGTTTCTGTTTGTCTTTTGTATGATAAAAAAGGTTCCGAGTATGATTCAGAGGCAGAGTTAGATGCAAATGTATTTGCTATGGTTTCAGCAATATTCTTAGGAGAAGCTATTGTTTGTCCGTTATGATTTAAGATTGTGATGTGGTTTTCAGGATAAAGACCCATACAATTTTTTACTTTTTTCCAGAGGACTTTACTAGAGGTATTTGGGTTAATATTAGATACATATTGAATCCAGGATTCACGTTGGCTTTTACGGCGCACTCTTCTAGCTTCAGCCTTTGCTTTTTTGTAGGCAAGATAGTTAGTGTTATTGGGATAACGCCGAAAGATGCCCCAGGCTTTCTGTTGATTTTTTTTTGCAGCTTGACAGTCACTGTTCCACCATGGCTGCCGGTGTCTCATTCTAGATGATGAGTTAGGTATGCTAATATCTGCAGCATTGATAATACACTGGGTGATATTATCAACTGCATCGTCTATGTCACCTTCTACCATATGATTTGTGATTTTAGCATGATTTGTGAAAGTTGGCCAATTGGCTCTGTCATGGTTATAGTGTTTAAAATAATGATTAGAATCCCTGTCAGGAGTGGTCTGTGAAATGAAAGTGGGAAAATGGTCACTGCCGTGCAGGTCACTTGAAATCCAGAAATTCCAATACGGATAGATAGATGGAGAACAGATAGTGAGATCTATGGCATGAAAGGTGCGTGTCGGTTCATGAAAATATGTATGATCACCATTATTGAGTAGGCATAAGCCATTGTCAGAAATTAATTTTTCGATGATATCACCACGTTGATTAGTGTCAGAATTCCCCCACAGTTGGCTATGAGCATTAAAATCCCCAACGATGAGGAGATCATCAAGTAGTGCTGACTGAATAATTTGGTGGGGTGGTAAATAAATGGTACAGACTGTAATAAGACGTTTTATATGTACACGGACTGCAACAGCTTGTAAGTTTGTGTTTAGGTTAATATGAGTATGGGGTAAATTGCGAGAGATGAAAAGAGCCACTCCACCAGTGGCCCTATCACTACCTGTAAAATCTTTTCTGTATGTGGCGAAGGTGCGCAAATTAGCTTTGTCATTATTTTTAAGATGGGTTTCTTGTAAAGCTAAACATAGTGGTTGATGGTCATGAAGAATACTTCGAATTTCGTCATATTTATTATGAAAGCCTCGACAGTTCCATGAAATAATATTAGTCATGATCGGTTTTACTATTTTTTCCTAGATGAAAATTATCTGCGTTATATTAATCAGAGATAGTAGACATACTATCTCCATCGTTAAATTGTTCATCCGGTTCTGGGTGAAGAGCAAGGGCATCATCCACTTCCATTTTATCGTTCTGTTTTGATTGTGTTTCATTTTTAGATCTTTTACTCTTTTTCTTCTTGGGTGTATTTTCAGATGAGACTGTGGCTTTAATTATTGGTAGGTTAAATTTTTCTGCATCAGATTTACGGTTTGGTTTCACGGATGGTGTTTTAGTTGTATTTTGAGAACCTCTTTTATGGAGTGGAAGTTTAGAAATAAGAGACTGTGATGATTTTAAAGTAGGATTTGTTGATTTAGGAGGAACAGAACTAGGCAAGTTAGGAGGAACAGATTTAGGTGACTTAGGAGCAGCAGACTGCGTTGATCTGCTTGTCTTATCAGAATTATTAGACAGGTTGTGTTGTTTTTGAATAGGTTGGCAATTAGTTCCAGTGGGGAATTCGGTTTGTGTTGCAATAGTTTTATGAGTTTTTTGGGCGGTTTTTGATAGGGCTGCAGCATATGATACACCAACTTTGGGTGTCCTGGATTCTACTATTTTTCTGGCTTCAGGGTATGATATATTTTCTTTAGTGCGTATTGTTTGTATTTCTTTTTCTATTTTCCATTGTTCACATGATTTAGCATAAGATGGGTGGTCTTTTTTACAATTTACACAACATGGTAGGGCATTGCAGTGTTCACTTTCGTGGCCTACTGCACTGCACCGACCACAGGTGATTTTACCACGGCATGAGGTTTTTGAATGCCCAAAGCGTTGACATTTAAAACAACGCAATGGGTTTGGGATGTAAGGCCTTACAAAACATGACAAATATCCGGCTTTTATTGATTTGGGTAGGTTCGGTGAGTTGAATGTGAGAATAATGTGCTTGGTAGGAATTTGTATTTGATTAGCTGGTATTTGCTCGTCTCGACGGTAGATTTTTATTCTTCTAGCTTCAATGACATTTTGTTCTTTTAAATTCTCTACAACTTCATCTTCAGTGACATGCAAGAGGTCAGATTCAGAGATCACACCTCGAGATGTGTTTAAAGTTCTATGTTTAGATATGGAGACTGCAATGTTTGCAAAATGAGTACATTTTTTTAAGTTGGCTGCTTGTTGACTATTGCTTACTTCAATTAATAGTTCACCTGTCCGGAGTTTTTTTTATTGTTTTTGGTTCAGCAACCAAACCTTGGATAGATTTATTAATTAGGAAGGGGGATGTTTTGTCAAAACTCCCTTCTACTCGTTTCACTACAAAAAATCTCTCTTCAACATTACATAAATTAGAGTTGACATTCTTACATTCCGTATTGGAAGAAGAATCCTCAACTCTATCACCCCAAGAATTTTTTTGGCCCTGGTCAGAACCAGCTTTTGAGCAAGAACTCAACGCATTTGTACTCTCTTTTGGGTGTGGGGCTTCCACTTCGCATGATTTATTTCCCGAGATTGTAGCCATATTTAGAAAGGAGTGAAGAAACGCCAGGCATCGGGCCTGGTCACCGACCCTTCTTCTTACCGTTACTTTAGGCGCAGGTCTCAAAAGGGTGAAAACTATCAACAAACTTCCACGTTTTTCGAACGTTGGATTAAACTCGATAGCATCTCCAAACTCTAGTTCTTTCACAGTGGAACTCGGTTGTCGTAGGTAAGCCTTTACAGCTCTGTCCAACCTACAACGCCCTTACGTCGAAAGGACACCAGTCGCCCAGTGCATTCCTAACCACCGCCATACAAGTACGGCGTCCACCGATCACGGAACCGGAATTCGGAGATGCCCTGCACTCTGGGACTCGAGATCAGCCTAAAGAGGTAGAAACGAGGTGATGAGATTAAAAAACCTCAACACCCAGAGTGTCTCACGTGAAAATAAAAAAATCCACTATTGTAAAAAAGAAAAAGTGATGTGGGTGAGAACTTAGAAACAAGGTGTATTTTTTTGTCTTTTTTCAATATTTTAAACTTTTTTTCCTTTTTTTTTTTTTTTTTTAAACAAAAGAACAAGAACAATGTTAGTAAAACAAATAACAATTTGAACAAAATGGTCAGTAAAAAAACATGAACAAGAACAAAGAGGGATAAGAAACTGAAAAAAGAAGATTAAAAAGTGTGAAACAAAGAAAAAAGGATAGACAACTAAAGAGAAGAAAACAGGAAAGGAGAAAGATCGCTCGGGAACCCGGGGTCGCGAAACCCGTAAATACCTAAAGAAGGTATTCCCCTGGGGGAATTATTCGTAAAGAATTTAATACCATCGAAACTGGTAAATATGTAGAGGACACCCCTGGGAATTATTCATATCTCAAAAGGAATAAGTACTATCCAGTAAATTGCCAGGCTTGTTACTGCTACATAAGCGATTCCATGAAGTTGCCATGCAGGCATATTTTTCATGTGAGGAAAATAAATAAAATGACACTTTATGATGAAATTTTAGTAGCTAAAAGGTAGATTGTTCCGGCTACATAAGCAATTCCATGAAATTACCATGCAGGCATATTTTTAATGTGAGGAAAATAAATAAGATGACTTCATTATCTTTTTACCATAAAGGTTTGGAATAGAACCGACTAAATGAAGGAAGAAGTAGCAATATTTTTGCAATATTTTTTATACTTTTAATACCTTTACTTTTCAACGTTGCAATTTTTTGTAAGGTTTTTCTTTTATCTTGGAATGTTTTTATTGCTTCTGATTTATTCATTATACTTGTGCGTAAAACTAAGTCATTGATTTTCTTAAAAACAGAGCGATCTTCAGCCACTCTAGTAAGTAATGTTGATTCTTTCCAATCCCTCACTTCACATTTAACGTCTTTAATCAAATGAACAGGAACCTCTTATTTTTCCTTCATTTTTATTTTAACTTGCCAGTATAGTTAGGCTTCTTGCTGTGAAACTCATTAACAATTTCAATTTCTTCATTGCTAAAATCTATGATGGGATAAAGGCAGAGTCACATTTTGGATAGGTTTTTCTATCATTTCGATTCGTGGATCATCTTTATTAATATTGCCAGTCATTTTTGGAGTAGAATCTGACTGAATGACGGAGGAAGAAACAATATTTTCATTTTGATTATGTAAGGATTATATTTCAGCATTTTTCAAGATATTCAAGACAGTATTGCATCACATTATAATTTACTTTGACTTAAAAACTAAGCATCTCTCCTACCTGATAAGCAGAAGAAAAAAAAAAAGTTTTACATAGTGGTGGTGCGTTCAAAGTATTATTATTTTTTTTTTTTACGTTCAAACTGTTTAGTAAAAGATCATTTTTATTTCAATTTAGGTGACATATGCTGATACTGCTGAGAAAGTACAAAGTAGTTTACAAGCCATTTTAAAACTTCAGGAACAGTATCCTAAATCTGTAAATTAGATTTACAAAATTCTTTGAGAGGAGGCATAAATAGCTTAACTTTTACAGACTGAATACAATCACAAGAAATCATAACACTAATAATATTTGCAAGCAGCAATTTGTATGATACAAGAAATCGTATTATCTCATACAAAAGCATATAATGTAATTGCTCTATTGGAATATATTGTCAATATAGTTAACAAATATTTATCCAGCAGGTTGTTGAAGATAGTACATAACAGAGGGTTGGAAAGGCACAATTTGTACAAAGAATTTGTGTCAAAGATAGATGATTCAGCCACGGCTTAATTTGTGCCGAAGCCCACCAGAGCCCGGCTCCGGTACTTCTCTGTTTTTAGTAAATATTTAAATATTATTCGGAATTCACGGAGCTCATAAATACAAGGCTCCGGAGCCCAGCGCAATAGCGCTTCCGAAAAACCGAAGCTTAAATTACTTTTTCCTTTCCAGGCTTTTGCATTCTTTTTACAAAAACACTTATATGTGACGTAATGTGTCACACACGTAGGAGATGGAGATAAAACGGACTCAATTTTTATATCAGTTTTTAGGCTTAGACTGACTCGAGCTCAATCTGTATTACATTAAAAATTTTATTTATTCATGTATTGAAAAATAAATCCTCTTTTAAAATTACGTATTATATTCCACTTCAAATCATTTTAATGCTATTTTGATCAGAATGAAGGGGAAACAGGAATCGTGTTTTTCTATTTCAAATTTATATCGGCGACGTGTTGATACGGCCGCCACTCAAGAGACTGAACAATAAATTCACTTTCAGTTCGATTTTCTTTTGTGACAGTAGGATAATTTTTTATTGGCTGGGTTTTCTTTTTATTATTTCGATATCTAACCTGAAAAGAATATTTTCAGTTTTATCCAACAAGCATCAGCTTGACGTTTTATTTGTTCGAGGTTTTTTGTCTTCTTTTGCGTACGAGTATAAAAATCACGTTAGTGATTTTTCTATTTATTTTGTATCATGAACGGTAACCACGCTAAGGCTCTCTGCACCTATATGAAGTCACTTTCCTTTGTAAGTAGATATAATTACCATGTATTGTTATTCTGATAGAAAGCAATCGAGCAGTGTTTCCCCTTTTTCTATAAAAACATAGATTCTTTCCGATAACGTTGTCAAATTTTTAATTTTATCTGATTTTCAGGGACTCGCCGCAAAAGATTGTTATGGGGAAGGAAATGATTATAGTTTAAGATATGCACCTTTTACAGAAAATTGTAAAACATTGTTCCATTCTTCAGCATATAAATACTCATTTCTGTAAATTTCATTCATTTTTCTTATAAATGCATAGCTGCGAACTATCCCTTTCTTGTGTTAACACCATTTCCTAATCATAATCGTTACCCTATTTAATCGCAGAATTCTGCAATTAATTAACATAAAAAATAGGCACGGATTTTTACTATTCAGAAGAAGTGATAACTAAAAAGTGGAATAGTTGACAGCTAAGTATATGCTGATATAGATATATTTAAAATTTTTATTTTGCTAAAGAAAAAAAATGCTTTAAATTTTGCAATTAATGTATGAAATATAAATATGCAGATTACAGGGGCAGGGGGGAGGGGTGGAACGGTACAGTTGTTGTACCAGTAGCGCAGAATATTAGGGCTCCGGAACTTTTTTTGTTAGAATTTAAGCCCTGGATTCAGCAGAAGTTAACGAATTTGGAGAAAATTTAATATTTGATGGCCAGCAGTGAAAACAAAAAAATCAGATATATTGTTAATACAAACATAGGCTATTTCACTTGTATAAGTGGCAAAACTGGTACATTTTGCAAGAATCAGTTTTCCTAGACACACAAATTAAATTAGGCAAGGAGCAATAGGGGAAAGTAGGGTAATGACGCACAGCGGGCAATCCCGCTCACCCAAATATCTCTAAACAGAATAGAATTGAAAATGTGCGATCGGTACCGACACCTAGCGAACTTCATCCTAAGCCCCCAGTAAGGATATATATTACAGTCAATATTACACATAAGGTGCCATTGCTAAAAAGATTAGACCAAGATACTTCAGCGAAGTTGCTTGGTGATGAGTATGGTGTTGATCTTTCAACCATTTATGACATTAAAAAACAAAAAGATAAGCTGCTACAGTTCTATGGAGACAGCAATTCTCCCAAATCAATGGTGTCACGAAAGACAATGCATCAGTCTCAAAATGTGACAGTTGACAAGGTGTTGATGGATTGGAAAAGGCTAAGGCAAAATGAGAAATTATCTCCAAAATGCTCATTGATAATGGCACAACCTAAAGTTGCAAATCCCAACAAACTGTAAATCCTCTTCTGGTTGGTATAGAAAATTTAAAGAAAGGAATGGATTAAAGAATCCTGTCAGTGTGTGGTAAGAAAGCCTCTGCAGATTATGATGTCACAAAAGCTTTTATAGAAACTTTCACCAGTCTTGGGAAACAAGAACTTTTATTGGCAGAGCAAATGTACAATGCAGATGAAGCATGTTTGTATTGGACATATCTGCCTAGGCAGGCTTTGTATCAGACGGATCTGCACCGACTGGCTTTAAGGACTCAAAAGAACATTTAACTGTCCTTGCTTGCTCTCATGCACCCGGTACACTTAAAGGAAAGTTACTGGTCGTTGGAAAAAGTCAGAATCCCAGCACATTAAAAGGTGTAAAAATTTATCTTCATATAAAAATCCAATAAAAGTGCTTGGATTATGAAAGAAATTTCCAAAGATTGATTCAAAAACCATTTCATAGCTGAAGCTACAGTTCATTATACAAAAGTTGGCCTTGCTAATGAGGTAAAAATTACGCTTGTCATAGAAAATTATTCAGCCTATCCTGATGCAGAGTTTTCAACAATGGGAGACATGTTAGTAGTATTTTTACCTCCAAACTGAACAATCGCTGATCCAACCGTTAGACCAATGAATTCTGAGGTCGTTTAAAACTTCTTTATAAAAATGAGTTTCTAATAAAGATGCAAAAGCATGACAGACTGTGGATAAAAATACACTCATGCACGGATGGTACAATCTGTGGCCATCTGCTTTTTCAAAAAGTCATTTAATATTTTTGACTTTTTCAGTAAATTTTGCCATAGGATAACAAACAGAAAGCATTTGAATGAGCGGAGGGGAGGGGGGGAGTATATTTAGGGTGACATTTACAACATGCTTAATTCATATATCAAATCTTACTGCATTATTAATCTTTTCATTTTTCCCTTACAGGAACAATCTTCAAACATTTCAGAGAATGAAATTATTAAAACATCTATTTTAATATCGATTGAAGATGTGTCAACCTTAAAAGGATTCAGGAACGAACATCTAGTCAAATGGCCGAAGTAAATAAGAAAATTAAAAAACAAGATGAAATAATAAAGAAACAAGAAAAACAAAAATCAAAGAATTGACTTTGTTCATCGATAACATGAAAAAAGATTTGCAGAACAATATGCTGTTGATCAGTTAAATTCAGTAGCAGGAGCGAATAAAGAATTTATTTTGAGACAACTGTGCACTGTTACTGATCTTGCGCGACCTAAAAAATGCTCGCCTGATTTAAGGGATTTTGCTTTAACTCTGCATTATTATTCGTCAGCAGCATATGAGTACACCAGAGAAACATTTAATAAGGCTTATTTCTCATCAGAACCATAGCAGGATGATATAAGCAAATTGGTACATTGTCTGGTTTCGCAGATGAGGCTTTTACTTTATGGAACATGCTGATAATAACACTCCATATGCTATTGATGCTCAGGTGCTCAGGGTTGTGAAGCCCGTGAATACCTAAAGAAGGTATTCTTCCCCCCCCCACCCCCCACAAGGGGATTTAGTAATTTCCGAAGGTGTTTAATAATCTATGCTTGACATATTTTTCCCCTTGTTTTAATACAGATTGACGCTGAATTCAAACAAATGCATTCAGCAACTGGTGACTTTTTAGCCATCTTTCCGGCACATTATGCTCCACAAATAGTGAAATATACCAAGCAAAATAGGATGGATATTTATGAAAGAAAATAGCTTGATGTAGATGGTAAAAGGTTTAAAATTATTCTTTTCATTTATTTAACAGCTGTGAATAATAAAAAAAAAGTCAGACAACAAAGTATGTAGTATTTGTCACATAATATTTAGACATGTAGTGGCCATGCTTGGTGTTTAGTGGTCAGGAAAAAATTAGAAATCGGGGAAATTTTGAAGTATACTACAAAAGTGAGATAATTTAAAGTCATGAAATTTCATTTGAACCTACATAATTTTAATCCAAAATTGTCGCATGGGAAAATGGAAAGAAATCGTATTGAAAAGTCAGGGAAAATCCAAAAAGTTCAAACGTCACCTTGGAATTAAATGGAATTATAAAATCTCTATTTAATAATAAACTATTATTAAAACTTAAAAAATATATATACATACTAGCTGTTTAACCCATTCTATGCACGGGAGTTCATGAATTTAATTCTAAAACAAAAATTAAAAATAATTAGTTGATTTAGTAAAACATTTTTCTACTACTGTGCCTTTTTTTAATTAAATTTATTTTTTATCTTGTTACTATGGCAGTAGACGATAAAACAATATCTTAGTAATAATAAGGGAATAAATAGAATAAAAAGTTTTATTAATGTTTGCAATAAAATGTGTTTATTTATTTTTTAAAATTTGTAATAATTAAGTGCAATTAATTATCTCTAATTATTTGCATGTGAGGTAAAAAAATTATCGTAATACACGCTACAGCTTTTTATTATTGCAGCATAGCATACATAATATGCAGTGTGTCTTGCATGAAAGGTAATTGTTGTTGTAAGAATTTTATTGTGAATTTTTAATTCTTGGCAGCTGCTATAATGAAAAATGTTTAAATTTGATAGGAAATAGTTGAAAAATCAGTGGTTTTATATTAATTAAAAGTTAAATATAAGTTATTTCGATTCCAGATTGCTTTAATTGCCTCGGCCATCTTTTAATACACATGTACGTAACATTTCACAACTGTGGATTTGTATAGCATTACAGACAGACAAATTTTCATTTTTATAATATTACATTTTTAGTGGTTGGTTGGTTGGTTGGTTGTATAGTGTTTAATGGCACAAAATCCCTTAAGGGACATGCTGCGCCAAACAAGAATAGACTAAAAACATAACAATAAAGAGCAAAGGGAAAAGCAATCTGGATGGGGATCCCATCCAGATGCAGTCAGACAAGTGTAGATGAATAAGAAAATTAAAAAACTAAACAATCAGACTATAAAAGATTTTAGTATTTATTAGGGGGAAAATATTTACATTTCATATTTCAGATTTATTTTATGTGTTTTTATTCTATTTAACCCATATGAATGAGTTGTCCCTCCTTTATATTATTTGAGATCTAGAATTGTTAAAAGATCTAGTAGCACAATGAGTGAAATTGATATTGTTCCTTTTGACCCAGAGTCTGGTACGCAAATACAAGCTTGGTTAGTGCATTTTGAGAAATCTTGCACTACCGAGAAAAAAGATGTGAAATTTGGAAATTAAATAATATTTCTTAATATTTAAAGGGAGAAGCCTTGAAGGTTTATATAAATGAATGTCTGGAGTGTGCTAGTTTTGAAAACATTTCAGAGCTTCTCACTGAGAAATTCATTAGTGTTTATGTTCCTAGATTTCCAGAATTTGCAGCTTTAAAGTTAAATGACCTAAATGAATTGGAGAAATATTTTCATGCAAAGTTTGTAGGAAATTACAGTTGTGTGAAACTATCACTGTGCAGTTTTGATTATTGTGTAGATGGGCTAAAGCCCCAATACCAGAATTTTTTATAGTAAATAACACCACTGACTGGTATTGGATGACAGAACAACTTGTAATAATTCCCACTTCTCCTGTAAATGCTGTCAGGAATAATTCACAAAATAGTATGGCCTTTTCAGCCTCAACATAATGCATCCACACATTGGATTTGACAGGAGAATCCCAATTTCAATGCAAACAATCCTCGATTTACAAATCCTAGAATGCAAAATATGCATTTTCAGCAATGATACCCAACCGTACCTTGCAGGATTTGTCTTAACAAGAGAATACTTAACGCATTCCACTGGGAAAGAGAATGTGTATTGAACATTAACCTTATGTCTTTATAATAGTCATTAAATTAACTTATTTAAATACAATTATCCACCATACTTAGAAATAGCTTTCATCTATTGTATCATTATCAAAATTTGTGACTGGATCCAGATCATGAAATATGTTTTATGTTTTAGTGATTAAATAAAAATTTATGTGGTTCATGTAGCATGTACTAAAAAGATGCTGGGTCTTGGGCCTTTAGACCAATTTTGCGCCATCTATTTTCATTCCTGACCCCCAATTTTGTATGAAATTTTGTTGCAATCCCTGGATATACAACTTTCTTCTATCTGTCGTTTTAGTTAACAACGTAGTTAAAGTGACATTCTTTTTCAGGTTTGCACTTATGTCTCTCCCTTATTTGAATAAAATACATAATTTTATGAAAGGATGGTTTTATTTATGCGCAGCACAGGAATATAAATATTTTTTTATGAAAAAGTCTTCAAAAAAAAAAACTTAATACATAAGAATTAAATGTGAGGCATGCTCTTATAAGAGTTCATGATTGCTTTTAATGATAAGTCGCGATTTATCTCTCATGAAATTCGTGAAATTTGTAGAATATTTTAATCAATTCATATAGGCAACTTTTGCACAAGGGCTAAACATACCATGATCTCCGTTGAAAGCGGAATCTGACTAACTACAAACATCCATGCCTGAGTAGGGATTCAAAACCATCACCTTTTAAGGGCAATCCATAAATGATGTTTCACATTTTTTCAATATTTTTTATCATCTCCAACAACCCCCCCCCCCCCCTTTTTGTCAATAAGCGTCACACTTCACCATACGCTCTCTCATCCTTTTGTCACATGTCATGCTATATTACCGTATTTTCGGGTGTATAGCCCGCGGGTTATACAAGAAAAAAACATTTGGAACAGCCGCTGCGGCTTATACACGGTGCGGACTATACAAAGATTTTTTTAAAAAAAAGAAACGGAAATGCGAAAATACGAAAATTTTTCTGTAATTTTTAAACCCGAAAAAATTTCAAAAATCGTCGAAATTTGTAAATTTTTTTCGCTATGCCGTGAAATTTAAAGAATTTTCCCGTGTTTGTAATGTTTTTTTACTGTTTAAATGCTATTATTATTTATTTCTGTCTTTGGAAATAGAGATATTATTGGTTTGTTTATGACGGACTCGGAAACTTCCGATTTTGAAGGATTTTCCGATTCCAGTGATTAAAATGAATATTTTTGAGCAAATTACTGTGTGCCTTTTTGTATAGTAGTTTTATATTACTTATAGTAATTATTGTTTAAAATAATAATAACATATTTTCTAGAAGGTAAAATGCCATTAATGGCTCCAGTTGTATATTACATCCAGTTCTCTAAAAGTTACTGTTGTGATAATTTACCTATTATCTGCTGCTGCAATTCAAAAAATTAAACTGAGATAAATGGTATTTAATGTTTGCCAGAAATGTATGCAATTAGCACAACACTTACATTTACTTTTTGACATGAAAAAAAAAAAAATATTGTGGAAAAATTTGTGTATTGTGTTGCTTATGATAGCTAATTATCTACTAAATGGGCCCGGAGAGGCGGAGATGCCCTCCGTGGGGGTCTTTCTAACGGAACCTAACCCGTATTTACGCACAAAAATCCAAGTTTAGAAGAAAACTCCGAACGATTAGGCTGACGGGCGCGATTGGGTTCGAACCCAGGACCTCCCGTCTACCAGCTTTTGAGAGCAGAACCTCTCGGCCACTGGTGGGGCATAGAAAAACGAAAATATTTCTTGAATTACCTCTGAAAATAATTTTGTTATTTTTAAAGGAAAAAAAAGGGGGACTTTTTTCCAGATTAAAAATAATGATAATAATAAATAAGTTAAAATCTGGTTTTATTATTATGGAGTTATTAAAAAAAAAAAAAGATTTTAGTACCGTAATTTACGGAAGAAACGCCGCGGCGTTTACGTGTTTTAAATTGAAATTTCAAGCGAAGCGGCGTTTCTAGTGATGCGGCGTTTACGCACAATTAATTTTTTTTTCACTCCCAAAAATTCAGATACCAAAGATGAGACATTTCATATTAATGAGATTTTAAAATAATGTGGGTGATCCGAAATTTTTAGACCCAGGCGATCGAAATATATTGGCCCTGCCTGGGCTAAACTTGGACCATTTATGCTAAAAATTTGGTCCACCCAGCCAAGGAAAATCAATTAAATCAAGTCCGGGATCCTATAAATAAAATTATTTAAGATATATTTTTTACATACTCATGCGAACATTTTGCAGCTTAAACTAGTATGTCCACAATCTATGAAATATGGAATGGCAACATTATTGATTACTTAGAGAAATTCATTTAAATAACTCATTAGAAATATAATGTAGTTTAAAATGGAAGAAAAATATTTAAGAAAAAATAATTTTGAAGTTCTAGAAAGATTTTTTAAAATATATTTCTCTATAATTTAAAAAAATGAAATAAATTTCAAAAGATTTCGTCGAACAAAGGAAAAATTTCACTGTTATTTTCGCAAAAACCTGCCGGTTTAACATGGCCCCGAAAAAAAAAAAAAGTAGTTCTCCAGTCCCGGCCCGGAGCGGCCGCAGATAAAAATTAAGCTTGATCGCGGTCCGGCCCGAGTCTAATAAAAAGAGATTAACCAGGTCCATGCCGATCTCTAATGTGTGCGTTTTAAGTGAAAATCCTATAAAAATGATTTAAAACAATATTCATAGGATACATAAAACAAATTAGTGGATATAATTTTTTTTAAATGCTTAATATTCCATATTTTCTAAGAAAATAATCTATTTGTAAAAAATGTATTTTTCTAGAAAAAATACATTCCCCCCCCCTCTATCCATAACAAAACAATAGCAGGTAAAATCAGATTACAAGATCAAATGTTGGACTCTACTCTGAACCTGAACTGCAAGGTCCGGATTGTATCCTATCCGAATCCGAAAATTCTATTTAAAGTCAACTCGAGACCCGACAAAAACAAATTTTGTCAACCGAAATATTAAAACCAGAAACTAAAATGAAGGAAAATTAATCCATATTTTAATGCATTTACAGAAAAGTAGTCTATAATTATGTTTTTCTTCTATCAAATTATTTCGGCTTTTACCATTTTAACAAATATTCAGCATCATCTTTTGGAGAGGAAAAAAAGTTAACTCGAACGAATCAAATTCCAAACCGACCCACGTCAAAAGAAAGAAAAAAAAAATCCCGCCAACCCGACCCGAACTTTAGTCGGTTTCGGGTACTATCCAATTACCCGACCCAATGCAGGATTCAATTCTGTACCAAGTGATTGAAATAAATATAAAATATAACTTTTAAATGTTCATGCAAGAAGTATTTTTAAAACATCTACAATAACGCCAAATATTCTCAAAAACGACCATAAAATAAATCAGATTAAATTGCATTGTTAAATCATCTTGTATATAAGAAACAGCACAGTGATGGTAAATATTTTTTTTTTTTTCTTGGTAATCACTTCGTGTAAAAATGCTTTTAAAGCAAAATCTTCTAATTGAAATCTATATTTATTTCTTCGAGAGATTCTGACAGCTAAAAAGTTCCAAACAGAGCGATAGAAGGGAAAAAAAAAAAAAAGAAAATAGCTTTAGGATCGCGCGTGATATCTTTTCGTAGTGGTTAGCATGAATCATATAATGTTTATAATCCTTATCGCTCCACGTGCAAAGAAATAATAAAAGTAGGTCATGAAATTTCTTGCAAATTGATTGGAATTAAATAAAACCGATTCGAATTAAATAAAAAGTTTTGTTTTGTTTCTGATAACCTTATTATAAAACACGCATACACACATAAATAACGGCTGCATTCACTATAAGTCATTTTTAATTTTAAATGTATAAAACTATTGCCGCATTTATTAATACTTAACGAAGTCGAACAGCGTTTTTCAGTTTTTGATAAGGGAAAAAACATTTAGAAAATGCTGAAAGTTGATTTTTTAACTGAATTTCCAGATGAGACAGCTCGGGAAAGGTCATCATCAAATAGCAATCGCTTATAACTTAAGATATAATACATTTATCGAAAATGGAAAAGCGCATTCGATTTCAAATCACTTTGATAGATATGCCAGCAGATTCCATGCTTTTCCGTTTAAAATTCTCGATGAATTATTGTACGAGGTTTCTTTTTAATATCCCCCACCCCCCCCTCTTAAAAAAAATCCAAAACATCTGCATTCCCGATCTACAGATTCTTTTAGAAATGATTAAAATGAGAATTTTTATATCTTATTCAATTGACGAAAAGGGATGTGATAACGTTATTTTATTTGTACATAGCGCTAAATATTAAAAATAATACGTTTATTATCTATTTGTAAATAATTTTAATATATGGCACTGTGAAAATAAATGTCATTTTTGCACGTCGTCATTTTATTGTCGGTCGAGCACGCTATTTAAGATACTTAATTAAAGTTGAGATTGCTAACGCCCAATCGTTCTCATGACGCTCTTTAGTGTATAGAAAAGTTTACTCAATTTTAACGGGATTTTTTCTTTTAAATATTATTTATAATGAATTATTAATTTTGAATATCGTACTTATATTATTTATATCAAATTAATAATTTCATATTTCCAGAGCTCCCATTCAACTTGTGTAGTAAAAAAGGGGACCAAAAGGGAGCACATATTTTGTAAAAAAAGAGATCAAAAGGAAACTATTTTCGCAAATCGTAAAATAAAATAAGCAAGGAAACCATCCTTTCCTTCAATTGTCACTAATTAATAAATGTTCAAAGTATAATTTGTTATAAAGAAAACGCTTGCTCCGATTCAAATTCTGAAATTCATTATCTTAAAGCCATTGTTATTGGTAGAGGTTACAAACCTTCTAAGACAGATTGAATTTCACGAATTTTTCCATGACTATTTAAAGAAATTTGCGTGTTTTTCAGGATCCTTTGATGAAATTTATATGTTTTTCACTATCTCTTGACGAAATTAAAGTTTTTAAAATCTTTTGACGAAATTAGTTTTTTTTTCCGCAATCTTTTGACCATTTTTTTTTTCACGATATTTTGATGAAATTCGCGTTCATCTCGCAATCTTTTGACGAAATTCACGTTTTTCGCGATCCTTTGACGAAATTCGCGTGTTTTTTCGATTTTTTGGCGAAATTTGCATTTTATTGAGAGACCTTTTGCCGAAATTCGCGTGTTTTTTGCCACCTTTTGACGAAAATCGCGTTTTCTGCGATTCTTTGACAAAACTTGCGTTTTATTGAGAGATCTTTTGATGAAATTCGCACTTTCCCCCCCCCCCCCCAAAAAAAAAAAACGCTATCTTTTTACAAAAGATCGCGCGATCTTTTTACAAAATTCTCGTTTTTTTCGCGATCCTTTGCCGAAATTTGCTTGTTTTTCGCGATCCTTTGTTGTAATTTGCGACCTTTTGACGAAAAACGCGTTTTTGGCTATTTATTCTTTGACAAAACTTGCGTTTTTTTTTCGCAATCTTTTGAGGAAATTAGTCTTTTTTGCGATCTTTTGACCGCATTTTTTTTCGATCTTTTAACAAAATTCACGATCTTTTGAAGAAATTTGCGCATTTTCGCAATCCTTTGACAAAATTGGCGATTCTTTTCGTGATCGATTAACGAAATTTAATGGTATTTTTTGGAATATATTTGCGAAAAGCGCGATTTTCCCGCGATGCTCTGCTAAATGCCAAACATCGGACAATTTTAAATAAAAGTCGGTTAAAAGTGTCAAAAAACGGACTTTACGGACCTAACAATGAAAAAACGGACCAATACGGACTTGAAGCAAAAAAACAGATCTAGTGGGAGCCCTGTAATTTCGATGTTTGTGGTTTTTAAAATTTCAGTTTAATTAATTTTTTGTTGCAAAATCATTCGCGATATACCAAGGTAATAATGCGCGCCATATGCCGGAATTTAAGCTGCAAATTTCACACAATTTTAGTGTAGTTTTTCGTATTTATATTATTTAAATTATATTAATAATTTCGAATTTTGCATTTAAATTATTTATTTCTAATTAATAATTTCATTTTTATGATTTCTTAATTCTTCTTATTAATGTGTTTCTGTTTAGCACGCCATTCGCGATTACCGCGGAAATTTCACATGCGGCGTAAACCATGGTCGAAATATACATTCGTAGATGGTGTATAGCCCGCGGGCTATACAACGGTGCAGCTCCGCGGCTTATACACGAACTTTTTTATGGTACTGCTCGATTTAGGGGTGCGGGCTATACACTGGATGCGGGCTATACACCCGAAAATACGGTACATAAACATATGCTTACAGTTCAGAAACAAAGCACTACGTTATGGATCATATTTAAATTTTATTTTTAAATTTTAATTTTAAAAATTTTATTAATAATAATTTTAAATTTTATTTTTCATTTTTAGTTCATGTAGATTTATGTGTCTACAGGACAACACATCAAATTTTGAGCGAGTACCACTCCTTTATTTATGATTTTCTAATATAAATACAAATAAGGTGAAGTAAATCATATATTTATTACATTAAATATTTCACAGTATGAAAATATAAAATAAATACTTTTCAATTTATAAAGATATAAAATTTATTTTGCGATCCTATTACAACGTCGAATGTCTACCTTCTATACATCACGCCTGTATTGTGTTTCAAAAAGGGTAGCAGAAGAGTGTTAATTTAGATTAATGTGTAATAGATAATACATTGTGTTAGATAATACATTGTGTTAGATAATACATTGTGTTAATACTAATCTAGTGTAATTTCGTATCCAGCGATTTCTGGAGTTCCATTACCTGAGATTTATTCTGTTGAGCTGAACCAGGTTTCAGACCAGATGCTGTAATCTTCAAGGTTAGCTGGATGGAAAAGTTCGACCAGAATCGTCCGGGATAGCTCAGATGGCAGAGCACTGGCGGCTTCAGCCAGAAGGTCCCGGGTTCGAATCCTGGTCCGGACATTTTTCGCCCAGTTGGAAATTTACATCTAATATGATTTGTTTACCAATTAGAATATTTGTGTTAATATTAATCTAGTGTAATTTCGTATCCAGCGATTTCTGGAGTTCCATTACCTGAGATTTATTCTGTTGAGCTGAACCAGGTTTCAAACCAGATGCTGTAATCTTCAAGGTTAGCTGGGTGGAAAAGTTCGACCAGAATCGTCCGGGATAGCTCAGATAGCAGAGCACTGGCGGCTTCAGCCAGAAGGTCCCGGGTTCGAATCCTGGTCCGGACATTTTTCGCCCAGTTGGAAATTTACATCTAAAAAAGCTTGAAATGATTCGAATGGGGCCCCCTAATTTATCTTTGCCCGGGGCCCCAAGTAGTCATGATCGGGGCCTGGTTCCTCCAATTCAAGATCCGGTTAAAATGAGAAGAGAGCTAAAGGAACAAGTCGTTGCAGCAGATGGAAGCCACAAAATAGGCGCATGCGCATTTCAGCTCAGCTTTGTCGTCTGCTCGAAAAACAAAACAGCGCGAAAGATTTTTGATCATTTGAGACCTTGCCGCTATAGTTCTCAAAGAAACCTTCAAAGTTTAAAGCGCGAAAGATCCAAACAATGAATGTATTTTTAACAGACTCAATTGAAGAAGGATATAAAAAATTAAACAACATGAAATTGGAACATTTACAAAATTCACAAGAAGAGTTATCTGTTGGATTTTGAAACCAACCATTGCTATTGTCCTGAAGAATGAAGTGAATTACTATAGTATATTATGCTATAAAAATTGGCATTTTTCTAACAGTTTTCTTCCCTGTGCATTTTCAAAATTTTAAAAAAAAATTGCAAATATAAGATAAGAGGGCTACACCTTTTTTGTGTGTGTGTATGTGGGCATGCTAAAAGCACCTGTGCCTTATGCACAATTTTTTTTTAATTCACTTTTTAATAGGATATTAATGTGTAAAAGAGACTAAAATTTCTATCAAATAATATGAATGGCTTAAAATAAATAACCTCTTTTGTGACCTTTTAATGTTTATGGGTCATTTTCAAAAAGTTTACTAAAACAGCATTTTTAAAATGAAAATTCAAAACTATTCTAAATTAAATTTATTGTTAATGCACAAGCTTAAAAATAGCCAATCTTTTAGAATACAATAATATTCAAACTTAATTTTTTGTGGCATTAAAGGTATTTAATTTTGAAAATGAATCATTGGGCTTCAAAGAAGGTCACATATGAGCAACTACAATTAATTTTCTTTAAAAAAATTACTGTGTAAATTGTCATGAGTGTTACTTTTTGTTTTTTTCCATTGAATATTATTGTAAAAGAAATTTATAAAAAGTAAATTTACAGGATATTTTTACAGTTAAAATATGTTATTTGAAGTATTTTATGAATTCCCATAAAAGTTATGATAAATAAATATTTTTAAATAGTTAAAATTTAAAACATTTCACGAAGTAACACTCAGGACAAATGGTAACACTCTTAATGAAAAGCATTGCTTTATTATAGACATCTATTGGAAATGTAAAATGATATAATAGATTCTGTTGCATTTCAAAACAATTTGCGGTTAGGTAAAGTTCTCATAACTTGATTATATTCCAAATGTGAAATATCCTCTATTAGCCTAAAATATACAACCATTTTGAAAAGCACAATTTTCAACTCTTCATCCTCATTATAATCTTGAATTACTCCAAAATATCGATAAGATGTTATGTTTCTGTAGTAATACTAACAACTCTAATATGGTCAACTCTGTGAAATCCACACACTTAGGGACCGAGGGTTTTGTGGATTACACATTTTAGCGGATTATAGATCATCCCTTTGTTTACATTTTTAAAGTCTGACTATAAATTAGGAACAACTATACAAAAATTATAATTACAATGGGCAAGAAAAACATAATGCAACATTTGTTTAATAATTAAGATTAAAGAAAAATTATATACAATTTTTACCGATTATTCATGTATATTTTGGTTTGTTGTCAATAATTTTTTTTCTGTAGTCTATGAACACTTATTACTTCTTGCTCCAAGATAACATTTTGTTACTCAAGGAAATTTAAATATTTATTCATTGGAACATAGATAACTGAAAAAAATATGTACCAAATTTAGCTTTTATTTGAAATTTTATTAACAATTTTAATTGTTTACATTCTTGTAAAATATCTCTTTCACCAATTTTCAAATCTTCATAAAATTACACAAGTAACATCCTATAATATAATTGTGATGAATAGCTCTACCATAACATCAGAGGAAACAATCTATAATTCAGAAATCTTAATAATGAAAATTTGTTTTTTTGACAAAAAATAAAGAATTTATACACAGAATCCATCGAAAACTTTTAGAAGTGGAAAAGGCACTATTTTCTAACAGAAATTTATCAATTACATTTTAAGACCCCGTTCTATTCCTTATCTATCTATGCATCAGAGGAAACAATTTATAATCCAGAAATCTTAATAATGAAAATTTGTTTTTTTGACAAAAATAAAGAATTTACGCACAGATCCATCGAAACCTTTTAGAAGTGGAAAAGGCCCTATTTTCTAACAGAAATTTATCAATTAGATTTGAAGAAAAAGTTCTATTCCTTTTAAACATATGTAGAGTGATTCTCAGAAGCACAGAGTTCGAAAACATTATGACAATTCCTGATGACAGAATGATAACTATCCCTATTGAATATTTGGCGTACAAAACTCAAATTCAGGTCACCTGCACCCAAACGAACAAACTATCTTGGGAATCATTCACGTCAATGGAAAAACTGTATGTCAAATCAGACAATGTTTTTTTTTGTAAGGAAGTATTTAGGCATTTTAGATGCTATCCCACATTTATACAAATTGCGATTTATAGTGCATTCACCATTCTAATTACCCACTATATCATAAAATCAATGATCCTGGTCCTTTACGGATTATTTAAACTGACAAAGGGCATAGCACAGTTTTCTTTACTTTTAGGATCCTTTATTGGATCTATAATCCGGGATTTCCTACAGAAGGGTTGGTTGGTTGGTTGGATGGAGTTTTATGGCACAAAGTCCCTGTAGGGACATGCTGCGCCAAGAAAAAGTTGAGTAAAACATAGTTAAAAATTAAAAGTTACAGCAAAATACTGTCAGATATATAAAAGTGAAAAAACAAAGTAAAATGAAGAAAGCAATGTGATGATACATGTAATTAGAATAATGCACAAGGAAAGCGACAATACACAAGGTTTTAAAAGTTAAAACACAGTTAAAAGACAAGAATATTTAAATTAAAAAATTCTAAAAGCTCTAAAGTTATGAAAAGTTATATGTTCAAGAAATAAAGCATAAAATGTTACATAATACTGCTTTAAGAACGAAGTTATAATTCAAAATTTTAAAACGATATAAAGCTACGTAGGATGAATAACTTCAAAAACTGTATTATTGTCATCGTTATCAGAGTCATAACTACAAGAGTCCATAGCCTCTTCTGCATAGTTGAGCAGCTGTTTGTGATCTTTAATATTAGTTATTGCTGGGCTAAGACATGATTTATTGCCTTTCCTCTTCACAGTTTTCCACTGTGAAGAGATTTGAGTTGGAGGTTTCTTTCTTTCTTTTTGCGCAGAAGTTTTTTCATTTGCTTTCGGAGTTGGACGAACAATTGGTTTCACAGATTTGCTTTTATCTGGAGCTGGTGTTTGTTTAGTCTTATGTTCGGCGGATATTTTTGATTTAACTGATGATGTTCGGGGAGAATTAGGTTTCTGTAATGATAGAACTGGAGATGAAGCAGCCTTAGTTTCAGTCTGTTGATTAGATGATTTTTGGATCCAACTGGAGATTTCTGTGACTGAGTAAGTTGATATTCTATTGTAACTGGTTCTGAGGATGGTAGCCAACGTTCCAATAATGGGGTACCATAGCATTTACTACCAAGAGAGACATCCCGGGGTTTTTTAGGTGAAGTATTGGTTGAATGTGTCATAGATGTATTATTTGGTGGAAAAGAGCAGTCGGTCTGGGTACTGATGTGCCTTACGGATTTTGGTTGTTGTTTGAGTATACTAGAGTAAGAAACCCCGATAGTCGGGTTCTAGACTCAACAAGTTTACGAGCTTCGGGATAGGAAATTTTTTCAGTTATTTTAATAGCAATTATTTCTTTTTCACGGATCCAGTTAGGACAAGAACGGGAGTATGCTGGATGATCACCCTTACAATTTATGCAGCGTTCGGATTTTTTACAAGATTTACCATCGTGGCCTACTTCTGCACAACGAGGGCAGGTAACAGTACCACGACAAGTAGTGTTGGTATGACCATATCGTTGACATTTGAAACAGCGGAGAGGATTTGGAATATAAGGCTGGACAGGACAGCTTAGGTAGGCTGCTTTAATTCTAGTAGGTAAATTAGGACTATTGAAAGTCAGAATGATGTGCTTTGTGGGAAGAACTTTCTCATTCCGACGAATTGTTATACGGCGTACATCGATGACATTTTGGTCTTTTAAATTTTCTAAAAGTTCTTCTTTTGTAGACAGTAAAAGGTCAGGTTCCGATATTACACCACGGCAAGTATTCAGAGTTTGATGCGCTGTAACAGAAACATAGAAAGGTCCTATTGTATTAGCATTTGAAAGAAGCTGAGATTGGCTGGCTGAAGAGACCTCAACAAGCAAATCTCCAGAATGCAGTTTTTTAAGTGAACAGTTGTCACCAAATACAGAATGAAATGTTTTTGCAATAAGAAAAGGTGAAGTTCTCTTAAAAGAACTATCAGAGAGGCTATCAGTGCGTTTAATTACAAAAAAACGAGTGAATGAAGAATTCGGTTCATTTTGCTGCTCTCCACATGGGAGAGAGTTAGAAGAAAATGAGTTTTTTCCATCCATGTTAGAAAAAAATAATGATTCAGACCCCGGCCGCACCACCCACTACCGAGCCCAACAAGGGGATGCACAATTGTGCACCAGTGCTAACCAGGGCCCATACGGTCACAAGACATTCCTATGTCAGTCTCCACCCTTAACAAGATGGCTAGTAAATGCTCGCTCACTTGATCCCCAGCCAGTGACAAGTCAGCTGACCAGCCGATTGATGCATACGGGACCAATATGCACCTCCCGTCTACCTGAAGCAGAGGCCAAAGCAGTGTGTTGGTTTCCCTCAACTGCCAGGATCCCCCTTTCCAGGGACACGGGACGCCACGCACGGCAAACACGTGGGTGGTTTACAATTCTCCATGAGTCGATACACAGGATGATATCGGCTCATGCAGAATTGCCCTCACCTCCTAAGAGGAAACCACAATGAGAGTGAAACAAAGAGGAAAGAAAGGCAAGAGAAAAAAGAGGAAAAAGAAAAGAGAAAGATCGCTCAGGAACCCGGGGTTGCGAAGCCCGTGAATACCTAAAGAAGGTACCCTCCTGGGGGGTCCTACAGAAGGGATTTCAGGTACTCGAAAGACATGCGGCAGGCAGAGCAGAAATGAACATTGCACCATTAGTAATGCTAACACTCCTATCTGTTATTTTCCCAATTTCAGCCAACTGCAACACCCACTCCATCACAAACACAGAATTACGCATGTGTGGTCACTCAATCATGGTACGAAAACATGCAATGTATTCACAACGGCAGAAATCTCACTACAAACAATCTCGTCTGAAACTTGCTTATGAAATCAAATTAGAGGCAGTACTGTGCACCTTTCAAAAGGAATGACTTTACGTTTCCAGTTAAAAGCAAACAACTCAGTCAGATATCCTGCATTAATATAGAAAAAGTGAAAGCAAGTATGAGTACAGAATGCAATGACTGTAAATTCCAAAAAGAAAAAATGGAAAGAATGATGGTGGAAAATATAGAAAAAGAGCTTGCTGAACTGAAAATGGATATTGAGACACGCAAGGAAAAATAAAAGTGCTTGAAATTCAACCTTAACCTCTTGTGCTTGTGATTGACCTTAACCTCTTGTGCTGGAAATTAATTGGCAGAAGGAAGCCTGTGACTATCTCATCTTCATTTTAGAAAAATATTTCCCACCAGAATTTTTATTTAAAATTATTAACTTATCCATTTATCTATTTTTTTCTTTGTATCTTTTAATAAACTAGTTTTATAAAAAAATTTCTGGTTCAAACCGAGATATATTCATTTGGTAGCAGTCAAAATGACTGCTTGCGGGCTTTCTAGTGTTAATCCAAGGCGACGCGCATAACACGTCTTTCCAGCATAAGAGGTTAAAAAATATCCCAGCAGATGCAAAAAAGTTCTGTAATGAACTTACATTAATTGGACCAAACACAGCGGTCAACACATATAAGTCGATTTATTGCCATTTTAGCAACTATTCCAAATACTAGTATATAACCCCCAATCAAAAGTGATGAAATGTGAATGAGAAATCTCCAAAACAATATTTTAAAAACTATTTTCCTGATGGCTCATTCATTTTGTTAATCAGAAAGTATTATCCTTTGATTTTTGATGATTAGAACAAAGATAATATGTAAACTACAGTTTAAAAACATTTTAAATATTTCAGCATGGAACAAGAAAAGATCAAAGTTGCATTGCATTTGTAACATATGTATATGTGTATATATATACATACACAGAGGTGACAAAAGTCATGGCATAGCAATATGCAAATATAAAGATGGCAGTAATGTTGCTTACAAATTGTATAAATGGTCAGTGGCTGGGCAGGATTGGTTTGGTTGGTTTGGTTGATTAGAGTTTTATGGCACAAAGTCCTCATAGGGACATGCTGCGGCAAGAAAAAGTTAAGGAGTAAAACATAGTTAAAAAATAAAAGTTACATTAAAAGATTGTCAGAGATATAAAAGTGAAAAAA
This sequence comes from Maratus speciosus, assembly GCA_963932465.1. Taxonomy (NCBI): domain Eukaryota; kingdom Metazoa; phylum Arthropoda; class Arachnida; order Araneae; family Salticidae; genus Maratus; species Maratus speciosus. The sequence continues at coordinate 464,106,983 of OZ010798.1, forward strand.
CAAAGCAAAATGAAGAAAGCAATGTGATGATACAAGTAATAAAAAATAATGCACAATGAAAGCGACAATACACAAGGTTTTAAAAGACAAAAGAGAGTTAAAACACTTGAATATTTAAATTAAAAAATTCTAAAATCTCTAAAGTTATGAAAAGTTATATGTTCAAGAAATAAAGCATAAAATGTTATATAATACTGCTTTAAGAATGAAGTTATAATTCAAAATTTTAAAACGATATAAAGCTACGTAGGATGAATAACTTCAAAAACTGTATTATTGTCATCGTTATCAGAGTCATAACTACAAGAGTCCATAGCCTCTTCTGCATAGTTGAGGAGCTGTTTGTTATCTTTAATATTAGTTATTGCTGGGCTAAGACATGATTTATTGCTTTTTCTCTTCACAGTTTTCCACTGTGAAGAGATTTGAGTTGGAGGTTTCTGTCTTTCTTTTTGCGCGATAGTTTTTTCATTTGCTTTCGGATTTGGACAAACAATAGGTTTCACTAATTTGCTTTTATCTGTAGCTGGCATTTTTTTTGTCTTATGTTCGGTTGATATTTTTGATTTAACTGATGATGTTTGGGGAGAATTAGGTTTCTGTAATGATAGAACTGGAGATGAAGCAACCTTAGTTTCAGTCTGATGATTAGATGACTTTTTGGATCCAACTGGAGATTTCTGTGAATGAGTAAGTTGATATTCTATTGTAACTGGTTCTGAGGATGGTAGCCAACGTTCCAATAATGGGGTACCATAGCATTTACTACCAAGAGAGACGTCCCGGGTTTTTTTAGGTGAAGTATTGGTTGAATGTGTCATAGATGTATTATTTGGTGGAAAAGAGCAGTCGGTCTGGGTACTGATGTGCCTTACGGATTTTGGTTGTTGTTTGAGTATACTGGAGTAAGATACCCCAACAGAGGGGGTCCTAGATTCAACAAGTTTACGGGCTTCAGGGTAGGAAAGTTTTTGAGTAATCTTAACTGCAAGAATTTCCTTTTCACGGATCCAGTTAGGGCAAGAGCGAGAGTACGATGTATGGTCACCTTTACAATTAGCGCAGCATTCTGGTTTTTCGCAAGTTTTACCGTCATGGCCGACTTCTGCACAACGTGGACAAGTAGCAGATCCACGACAGCTAGTATTAGTATGCCCATACCGCTGGCACTTAAAACAACGCAGAGGATTAGGGATATAAGGCTTAACTGGACAGTTTAAATAACCAGCTTTAATTGTAGAAGGTAAAATATGGCTATTGAAAGTTAGAATAATGTGTTTAGTAGGAAGCATTTGCCCATTTCGACGGATAGTGATACGGCGTACATCTATGATATTTTGATCACTTAAATTAGCTAGAAGTTCTTCTTTTGTAGAAAATAACAGATCTGGTTCAGATATGACACCACGGCAAGTATTAAGAGTTTGATGTGCTTTAACAGAGACAGAAAAAGTACCTATAGTATCGCAATTTGACAGAAGTTGTGACTGCCTGGCTGAAGAAACCTCAACCAGTAAGTCCCCAGACTGCAATTTTTTGAGCAAGTGACCATCACCCAAAACAGACTGAAATGTTTTTGCTATTAGAAAAGGTGAAGTTTTTTTGAAAGAACTATCTGAGAGACTATCAGTGCGTTTAATTACAAAAAAACGAGTGAATAACGTCTGTACAGTTTGTTGCTCGCCACTTGGGGCAGAAATAGAAGGAATATTAGAATGTCCATCCATAATTGAAAAAAAGAAACAGAATTCAGACCCCGGCCGCACCACCCACTACCGAGCCCAACAAGGGGATGCACATTCGTGCACCAGTGCTAGCCAGGGCCCATACGGTCACAAGACACTCCTATGCCAGTCTCCACCCTTAGCGAGATGGCTAGTAAGTACTCGCTCACTTGATCCCCAGCCAGTGACACAAGTCAGCTGACCAGCCGATTGATGCATACGGGACCAATATGCACCTCCCGTCTACCTGAAGCAGAGGCCAAAGCAGTGTGTTGGTTATCCTCAACTACCAGGATCCCCCTTTCCAGGGACACGGGTCGCCACGCACGGCAAACACGTGGGTGGTTTACAATTCTCCACAAGTCGATATACAGGATGATATCGGCTCATACAGAATTGCCCTCACCTCCGAAGAGGAAACCACAACGAGAATGAAACATAGAGGAAAGAAAGACAAGAGAAATAAGAGGAAAAGGAAAAGAGAAAGATCGCTCAGGAACCCGGGGTTGCGAAGCCCGTGAATACCTAAAGAAGGTATCCCCCTGGGGGGCTGGGCAGGATTGGAGTTTGCTTGTGATCGTTATCAGATACGGTCATGTCTTCACTGATAGTAAACTTCGAATGGTTAACGGAACAATCATATGTTGAGATACCGAAAGCAGGGCCGAAACTAGCCTTTTTGGTGCCCGGGGCAAACATAGATTTTGGTGCCCCCTGCCCCCCCTCCACCACAAAGTAAATTTACAAAAAGAATTTTACTAAATATCTAACAGACAACCTATTTTTAAATTTAAAATATATAAAACTGAACTACGTAATCAGCTTTGTCAAACATTGATCCATTAAAATCTTTGAAAAGTTATTCAAAAGAATTGCATTTTAATCTTTTTAAACTTTTTTTTTTTTTTTTTTTTTTTTTGCATAGTCTAAATGAGGTCGATATCTAAAAAAGAAAGGTTTTACTAAGAATTTTACTCTGTGCATTCCCCTTCCCGTTGTCCTGGGCAGTCAGCGCCCATGGCAAGACGGGAAAAAAAAAAAAAAAAGGAAAGAAAGGAAGCTCAACACAGTTCAGCGGAAAAAAAACAAACAGCTTTCATGGAATTTTTTTATCTAGACTGAGGGGTCACTTCTCCTTTGGTAGTTATCCGTAGTGGACAGTAGGGTGTCCCACAATAGAGACTGGCCTTGAAAAACGGTAATGATTCTCCCTCGGATTCTCCTCACAGGAAGTGATTTAAAAGATAGAAAGCAAACGCATAGGCATGATACTTTGAAATTTTGTATTGTAATGAATCTTTTTATCTATTTGTAAAGTCTAATGCATTTGGTTCAGTTTTCCTTTTAAATTTTCCAGCTGCGCAGATTTTTATACAAATTTCATAATATATATATATATATATACATTCTTGTGTCAAACGTCAAAAAAATCTTCATTTTGGCGCCCCCTTCACCTCCTGTTAAAGCGGCGCCCGGGAAACGTGCCCCCTCTGCCCCCCCCCCCCCCCCCTAGTTTCGGCCCTGACCGAAAGTGTGAATGCAATGGCTGCGGGATAAGAGCACCATTGATAATCTCCTCAGAGACTATTGACGAGTTAATAGCCTACTATTACACCGCCATTGGGAAACTGATGGCTGACACCTGCAAAATGCACTTGCCATAGACTGTGCAACCAATTCTCATGCAAAAACCATCCAGATTGCCAAACTTCAGCCCAAAACTTGCGGTTAGAGGCAGTAATCAAACAACTGGCTGAGCTTGAACACTCATCCAACACAGATGCCCCTGATGTGGAACTCATGGAGCACTCAACAGAGGAAAGACAAGAGTGATAAGAGGAAAAGGAAATGAGAAAGATCACTCAGGTGCCCGAAGTTTCGAAGCCCGTGAAGACCTAAAGAAGGTATTCCCTTGGGTGATGGCAGACTCTTCGAACCCCTACAAACCTTGACATGCAGGACTTCATGTTAAATGAAGAATACAGTTTCACCACTAGTTATTGTTCTAAATCAGAATCTCCAACAGCTACAAAATATAAATGAACACTTGCACACGTTTTGAACCACTGTTTCAGTTTCCTCAAAACAAAGATCACTGATAGACACGATATGGTCATACAAAAGATCAAAAAAGCTGCACAGGGAAATCGGACCGTAATCAAGTATATTTTTTCTCTTTTAACAATATAATTCCCAAGTATCAAACATCTTCATTTTTTTAGTGACAGTCGAGCAACACAATATAGGGAGGAGGGAAACTTATTTGGTTTCTAAAGTGCTTTTCAATAAAGGATTTTTAAGTGGTATGTGGAATTTCTGGAAATATGGATATCGCAGAAGTGCTCCAGATGGGGTAGGAAGGAACGATAAAAAGGAGAGCAGATGCACTTCTTCACCATGGCACAGACTTGCCCTACTGCAGAAATCAGGTTCAAAAACTAAATCAAACAACTGATTCAAAAATATATTTTCATTCCAGCAGAATGGATTGAAACTTTTCTATCAAGATCAACAAACTTTCTATTATGATCAATCAGTATAAAGTCAATTCCCAAAACAAGGAAGGTTCAAACATGTAACTGCATAGGTGCGGATACTGCGAAATACTGAGATATTTTGTGTTTTTGTACTCATGCTGGTACTTACTGCAAATGTTATAACAGGAAGGTATTCACATTTCAGGAGCAACAAACTATTTTGAATGACTATAAAACTGATTAGAATATGAACAATCCTGCATACAAAGCTATTTTCATAAGTAAGGGATTTATCAAAGCTCAACAGAATAACATAGAAGAACTATTAGGGCGATTTGATGATCATTTTTATCCTGGAAAAGTTAAATCCATCAGCGATAACAAAAATACATATTTGTATCTTGTTTACAGAAAATAAATCGCACTATAAACAAATATTTCTGACCTAAGGAGGATCTGCTGTTTTTGAATAAAATTATAACTATTCCTAATAAATAGGTTTGAGAGTGGACACCTAGGTTGGTTGGTTGGTTGTATATGGTTTTATGGCACAAAGTCCCATGAGGGACATGCTGCGCCAAAAAAAGAAATATAGACTAAAAAAAAAGGTGAAAATAAATAAAGTAGCTAAAATATAGGTAAATACGAGAGAAAATAAAAAACGCAGAAAAGTTATCTGGATGGGGTATCCCATCCAGATGATACAAAAATGCAAAGAGAATACTCAGTCATAAAACCAGCGAAATAAATAAAAGATTAGATATCAAAATAAAATCCTGCGTGTTTTAAAAACGTAAAGAGTGCCCCATGAGGTGTTTCCCCGATGAGGTTTGTCCTTATTGGTAATGAAGAGTTAAAATAAATTCTATATAAGTGCCGGAGGCCCGGACAGTCAGTTAAAACATGATGAATGGTCAGATAATCAAAATGACAATGTGGACACATGGGTGCATCCTCCCGAAGTAAAAGATGTTTAGGAGTGATCCTAGAATGACCAATTCTCAGACGAGTCAGAAGGACATCTGTTTTCCTTGGATAATTTTGAGGCCAGGATATGATTGTTGGTTTGATATGGTGCAATTTATTATTGTATTCTAAATCCCAACTTTCTTGCCATTTATTATGAATAAAGTGTTTTATAAGTAGTTTAACGTCTGAGAATGGTATTTTATGGTGTAAGGGATTAAGAGCCAGCTTTGCCGCCTCATCTGCTTTTTCATTTCCAGGGATACCCATGTGTCCAGGTACCCAGCAAAGTAAAATATGATAACCACGTCTTGTCAATTTATTATAAAACTCTAAGATAAATGAAACAAAAGGATGCTTTTTAAGTGATTTTATAGCGTCAATAGAACTATTAGAGTCAGTATAAATGATGAAGGGTGAGATATGATGATGAGAGATGTACGACATGGCACTCTCTATTGCAATCAATTCGGATGTAAAGACAGAAATTGAAGGGTGCAGACGATAACTCAAGGTTGTGTCATTACAAAAAATCCCGCAGCCAACAATACCCCCACTCTTAGAACCATCCATATAAATATCTGTGTAATTATTAAAGTTTGCACGATCTGCAGCAAATAGTTGTTGAAATGCAAGAGGAGTTATATAGTGAAATGTTAAAAAATTATTATCCTTGAAATTTGTTTGTATCACATGTGATACAATGGGACCCGACCACGTAGGGTTCGTGCTTTTTGAGTCAGTGTTGTTTTGGTTTTTGAGGTTTGTTTTTATGTGGATTTAAAGGTTATTAGAAGTATTTTTTGATATAAACTTAATTTGAAGTTTTGGTTTTCAGTTTTAATTGTTAACTTTTGACTTAGTTTTTTTTTTTTTTTTTTTCAGTACAATATTTGTTACAAGACGAAATCTTGGTGATGTCTAAATCCTAATTTCCTAATTTCCTAAATCCTAAGTCCAAACAAAATCTAATGAATCAAGATGATTCCGATTTAAGTTCTTTGTCGGATGAAGAGGATTATCACAGCCATGATGAAAGTTTGATTGATGACGGTGATGATCAAGGTGAAACAATTGACTTTTCTGGTACAACCCAGTGGCGTATGCATACAAGTCAATATGATTCAGTATCGTTTGATTTTCAGGAGGTAGAATGTGCTGACTATCAAAGTACTACACCTATTGAGTACTTCATGGAATATTTAGATGAAGGTTTTTTTAATGATTTAGCAACTTTCACAAATATTCGATGCGTATTTCGAACTGGCAAGAATATTATTGCTTCGAAAGAGGAAATGATTACGTTCATAGGTTGCAGTTCTCTTTTGTCATGCTATGGCTACCCTAGGATTAGAATGGTATGGGAGAGGTCAACACGAGTACCTATCATAGCTGACAACATTACTAGGAATCGATATTTCCAGATTCGGAACAATCTGAAAATTTTGAATGATGCTGATGTATCTAATGAAGATAAAAAAATGGATAAATTCTGGAAAGTCAGGCCAATGTTGAATAAAATTCGTGAACGTTGCTTGAAACAGAAAAGACCCAAAATAGTGTCAATTGACAAACAGATTATCCCTTTTCAGGGGAAAGTGTCCATGCGACAATACGTAAGAGGAAAGCCAAACCCAGTAGGGCTAAAAGTTTTTGTTATGTTCACATCTTACGGTTTACCATTAGATTTTATTTTTTATGAAGGGAAAGGGACTGATGTAACATCTCCTGAGGACACAAGTTTCCTAGATTTGGGAAGAAAAGTCGTCCTGAAGTTATCTGATTCGTTATATCCAGGCTCTTCGATATATGTGGATAGGTACTTCACCTCAGAATTGCTGTTAGATCTTCTATTGAACCGAGAATTGCATGTGGCTGGAACTTTAATGAAAAACAAAGTTCCTAAACACATGCAGCTGAAGTCAGATGCAGGTTTGATAATAAAGGGTGCTTTTATTATCAAGCGAGCATGGGAAAAATCCATTATCGAAATGCAAAAGGTGGTCCAAAAAGGACAAAACTTACTTGGAAGTTGATTGTCCGAACATTATAAAAAATTACAATGAATACATGGGTGGCGTTGATCACCTCGACCGTTGCATTAGCAACTATAGAATGAAGCATCGCACAAAAAAATGGACTGTGCGAGTTATACTCCATATGATAGATTTTGTAATTTCAAGTGCCTGGCTTGCGTACAGGAATAACATGAGGGAAAGAGGTGATCGTAAGAAGGACATTCTTGATTGATTTCAGACTGGATATAGCAAAAAACCTGATTCATGGTTTTTCGACGAAGTCTGCTAGAATGTCTTCTCCTACCTTAACCGATGAAGAATACGAGCCCACCCCAAAACGTAGGGCTGTAACATGCATTCCACATGAAACAGCACGTAGCAAAGAGGCTAGGCATATGCCTGAAATGATTGGGGACAGAAACAGTAGAAGCAGATGTAGAAATTTCAAATGCTCAGCTTTAACTAGTGTACATTGCACAGATTGCAATGTTTTTTTGTGTTTTACATCAGCAAGAAATTGTTTCAAAGAATTCCATGAAAACAAAAAATGAATGTAATGTTGCCACAGAACACCAATAAAATTTATTTTTCATTCAGAATTTATGTGTTGGATATATAGTCTGATTTAAACTCAGAATGAGATGATTAAATTAATTATACTTAAAACTTAAAAAAATTTCTTGTATAGCTTTTCAGTCCTGATGTATCACATGTGATACATGCCCCCTAGCCCCTGCAAATTTTTACAAAAAATTTTAATTGCAATTTTATGCTTCATGAAGACCCAAGCAACTATTTAAACAACTTCGGGTAAGTACCAATCTTTTATTTTTATCTCGGGTCTGAGGAGGATAATAGAGGGCCCAAAAGGGACCTAATGATTGTTGAGAGCAAGATCTTAGCGCTTTAGATCTTCAATATGACAAACAGTTTACTCTTCGCTCATTGTTTTTGTTTTTTTTTTTGTTTTTTTTTCTTTACAGGTCTACATGGCAAAAATAGAAAAATATGAAAAGGTTTCAAATGAAATGAAGAAACTTGATCTCCAAATCTATAATTTAAAAGTGGCTCAAATGGAGTTAAAAAGGAAAAAATTACAGGCTGAAGATGAAATGCTTACTGCTGAGTTGAATTATAGACGATCCCTTATAAACTAAAGGTATTTACTGTCTGTAATTTCTGTTTTCAGATACCAGGACTTGATTTCAGCTTCAATTGCATTATCTATTACGATTGTAAATTTATATAATGCCGATGCCGACATAATTGAAATTTATTGCTAAACTTAAAAGCAATGAGTAAAAAATGTAGACAAAATCCTTTTCCGATTATAAATAATAACATCAATATATTTTTGGGGTAAAACTTAAGGAAGGAAAATTCCACGTAGCTTTTTTTATTATGGGGAATTTTCCTATTTTGTGTGCAATTCATACAAATCCACATACTATTTCAAACCCTGTACTTTAGCATTTGTTTGTTTGGCAAATGTTTGTTCTTGGACTATTATTTATATGAATTCATTCCACTGGAGCTTTGATTTATGTAGTTTTATTTTATTTCATTCCTTTTTAGCTGAATTTACATTGAAGTACAGTCAAGCAAAAAGAAAAAAGAATACTCCCTCATACATTTTAATCTTTAAAAAAAAAAAAAAAAAAAACTGTAATACTACAACTACTACTAATACTAAAGTTACTACAAACAGTTGACTACATGAAAAAATGTAAATAACACATGAAATTTCATCAGATAATAGAAGTACAGTATGAGACCCGTAATTCAGAAACCCTGTATCTGGAATGCTCCAAAAACCAGAATGCAAAATGATAATCGAAAAATTTGTTTCATTTCAAAAATGTAAAAACTGATGTATTTTACATCAAGCATGGAATACAGCAGACAGATATACACTCATCCATGTATGATACAATTTGTGGTCATCTGCAATATTTTTTATGGTATGAATGAGCATGAAGTTGAAGACTTTAAAATTCCCAAGGAGAAGGAAATTACTACAGGTCTGCTGGACGAACCTAAAGAACTTCACGTTCAGGAGCTTAGAAGAAATCCAGAGTTAGTGGAAGACTGTCTAATTGCTGATGACAATACTCCTGTAAGTCATCAGATGACTGTTAGTGAGATTTGTGACATGACAAATGATATGGTCTAATGGAAGAGATGATGATGACCAGCAGAATGAGGTGGGTAAAAAAAAAATTAAATGAGCTACTGATATCTTTCAACTGAACAACTGATTTGTTTGAATGCAAAAAAGAAGCTACTTCCTTGAACAGATCATGTCAAGTTACCTGAGCAATTAGTGCGAGAGACACACTGTAAGCAATCAATCTTAATAAAAATATTCTAAAAATCCAAATGACAGCTTTCTTCTGTCAAGTCTTTTTTGTTAATGTGATTTTTTTTTAATTTGAATTGTAATTTATAATGTTTTTATTTTGTGCAAATAAATTATTAAATTAAGAAATTTGTAATTAGGTATTTACATAGACTTCTCATATAACTGGATTCAGAAATGGCAACCTTTTCTTGAAGCCGGTATCTCTGCCTACCGTCACGTGATGGTGGGTAGAGAAAACGCGCCAAACCGGTTTTTCTTCCGCCAAATACTCTTCGGAATTTTTGCCTCCAGCTCCCGCTTAAACTTATTGCTTCGGCGTTTCTCTTAAAAAGTTGACAGCGACAGTATCGCAGTTTTCTTAGATTTTAATTTTTCCTTTTAACAGTTCTTTTAAGAACTTATTATTTATTTTAGCATTTAAGATGACTCTTACTTGTTGTATATTCGGCTGCAGGCAAAGGGCCGGCTCAGGAAACTCAGTTGTATTTCACAGGTGAGTTTTATTCTTATTACTGCATTTTAGTATGTAGAGGATTTTAATTATTAGTTGCAATAGAATGCTTGTATCAATTGTATTTAATACTATAAATTGGTAAAAAAAAAAAAAAAAAGCTTCACATACATATAACTACTACGTATTAGCAAGTCTTAATTTTGGTATTTTAAACATGTTTTTAAACATTATTGATATTTACGTTTATTACAGTATTTCTTATTGTGATTCTATTAAAAAGGCTGAAAAACAAATGAAATGTGAAAAAAATAGTTGTGTAATACATTAATCGTAATTAGTGTTTGATAGCATTTGTACATGGATCTAGTATTTGCTAATTTTTTAAATTATATCATGGAAGACGGTAGTATTTCGAGTGACGCAGCCTTAAGCCTAGAATCGTATCGTATCGTATCGTTAAAATCGTATCGTATCGTATCATAGAATTCGTAGATGGCGGAACTCATATATACAGCTAACTCGACATCAAAGAAAATGCGAAAAGCCGCCTTTTAATAACTCAGCAGATATACGTCTTATTGTTCTGAATTTTCTAGAACAGTCTTATATCTGCAGTCTAATCGTATACTGAAATTTTTACATTTCTACGTGCAGTATATTTTGAGATCTAAATAGTCATTTTTAAAGTGAAAACGTTGGTATAATATCGAGGAAGTTCCTAATTTGAAAATCTCGAAAACGGTTCTAACGATTATTTTTAAATTGATACATAATATAAATGTGATTAAGGCGAGGTGAATAACACTTTTCTTTTTTCTGGGAAAACTCTCGTTCGTTAAATAATTCGATTTTTTTTTCTCTCGAAAATGACACAACCGATTTTTTAAAAAACCAATAAATCTGTTTCAGATGAACCAAATAACAATTTACTTGTTTCCAGCAAGACTCTTGTTCGTTTTATAATGCGCATGAAAAATCGGACTATATTTCTTCGCCATTCTATGGAAATTTCACCGAAAATGCATGACACTGTATTCATACACATGCTTTCTTTTTAACCACTTTTGGGGAGAAAAATTTTGTCTTCCCACGGCTGAGTGGTTGAGGGCCATCGTCTACTGATCTTAACATAGGCAGTTCGATACTCGCTTGTGCGTGTGAAGTTTTTTTTTTTTTTTTTTTAAGTCTGTTAGTTGACCATTATTCTCAGTTCCTTTGTAATTTTTTAATTGCTATTAAGTTAAATAAAATTACAATTATAATGACGCCAATTTGATGATGATTATTTCTTGGCAATTTTTCAACAATAAAAATATTACCATAAATTTTATAAATATATTTAATTTCAATCACTTTACAAAAAATATACATTAATAATTATTATTTGAATGTAAATCACACGATCAGAAACGTAAAAAAATAATTCATTTCAGCTCTTCTTTTTATAATATCATTTTTTATTATTATGACGGTCAATCAATATATAATCACTGACATCCATAATATTATTATTATTATAATTATTATTTTCCTTGCATAAAAACTATTGTGATGTAATAATTATTTTATAATAAATAATTTAGTTGAAATGTTTTATTTATAAATAACAATGAAGTTTTACATAATAAGCATACCAGAATTTTGGTGTCGCCATCTTTTGACGCAATGAGGAATTTGCACACATGGGGGATTTGATCATTTATATATTTTTCTGATAGTTCCACATCCTCAGTTTTCAAAAATGTTCTCGAAAACGCGAAAAAAATATCTATACTATTAAATAATTAGTCCTAAAAGTAAGCTAAAATCACGTCGCTTCAAATCGGGGCGTGACTTACTATGACGTCACAGTTCACGACAGGCAAGCGGAACGGAAAGAAAAGAGTTACTAAGCTTTGGAAATAAAGGTTCGAAATTTTTAAACTACTGATTTTACAAATTTGGTTCTTTCGCATCTGGATGTTATTTTGTACGTTGATTTATAAAATGTCTATTTGAAAAAAAAATGAACGCTAAGTTTATGAAAAAATCGATTTTTAAACTCATTAAAAGTCTTTTCACATAGAGAAAGTTGACGGGATATTGTTAAAATTAGGAAAAATAAAGAACTGATCGCTTTTAAACTTTGACGTTGTTTTAACGCATAATAAAGATTTTATAAATTTAAGATGAGTTGATTTTTGGTGGTGGTGGTGGTGTGTGTGTGTGGGGGGGGGGGGGGGGTTCTCTTTTTTCCTTCAGATCAACTATTTATTGCGTTTTAAATGCGATTTTTCATTTAACACTCAAATAAATATTATTTTTTAACATTAGATATTTGAAAGAGTGGGAAATGCAGAGGGAGGGAAGGGTCATCCGGGGAGGAGCTATTTTCTAAATTTTGAGTACGCGCCTCATGTGACATATCGTTAGAAAGGTGTATGAAAACTTATTCATATTATGCACATCCGGTGTCCCTCCCCCCCCCCCCCCACACTTCGTCCCCTGGGGGCACTTTTGTAAATTTTTAGGTTTTTTACAAGAATTTGCAGTGCGTGCGCAGCACGTGGTGCTATACGATGCCGCAGACAGCGGGGATGTGGTTCGCGGTTTTTTTTTCCAGATGATTTTTTTTTTTTTTTTTTTTTTTTTTTTTTTTTTTAAGATTATGCAGTACTGTCGAAGCACGCCTGCTACACGGTGTCATAGGCAGCGGGACCTAAAGTATTTTTATGTTGAAAAGTAAAAATTTAATATTAAAATTTTTTTGAGTAGTTTCAATATTTTTACGTTTTATAATATCTATTAAGACATGACAAAATATTGTTTCGAAATAAATCCTTTATTTTTTAAACCTAGTCCCTAACTTAATAAAAATGTACACTTACGCAATAAAATTTTTATTTACTTCCTAAATAAAACCTAACATATTTGTGTGTGTCATATCTTAGACGTTTCTACGTTTTACCTATTTAATCATCAATAAAACAGGGTTATTGCTTATTAATCTTTACAGATACAATATACGTATGAAATCTACTACAGAGTGTTTTGTTTGTTTTTAAATACGAATGAGTACATCATAAATATGAATGCCTTTTTTTTTTCTCTTGAGTAACTATTTATCCAATCAATTAATGTTCTAAAATAGTAATATTTAAACAAAATCAAACATAAAGTTACTGAAAAATGATCTTCACAAGATCAAAGAGATGATGCATTAGATAAATTAGGATTTTTCTTGTCATCTCTCTTCATAGCTTTAGTCCATGATTTTCTAATGGCAGGGTCTTTTGGCACACTGAAAAACAACTTTTCGCTAGAAGTTACTGGTTGTATTAGTGCAGAGTGGTACAATACAGTACAGTAAAACCTCCTTAAAGCGACCATGTTTCATTCTAATAAAAATTGATCGTTTCAAGAGGTGGCCTCATAATGGAGGTCATGTTTAAATCTAGATTTTAATTGTTGAAAAAAAGTAGAAATAATGTTACTAGAATTTATTTTTCACATTAGGAAAAAGTATAAAAATTTAAGTATCAAAATAAAAGTTAATTATATAAGTTAATTACTGCAGTGTTTTAAAATGAATATATTGACGATTGCTTTGGTTTTACGGTTTTATCTTTCATAACATTTATTTCCAAGTCCTTTCAAAATTCAGTAAATAAATACAATTTTTTTTTTTTTTTTTTTTTTTTGGACGGGAACAAATAAAGATATTTTCATTAATTTATCTATTTCTTTGAGAGTTTCCTAACTGAATAGGGTAGGGGAGTTTATTGATCGTCATTCTTAATTCGTCATCAGAGTTAACTTCATTGTCTAAAAAGGCATAAAGGGGTTTAAGCACTTAAAAGTTACCGGAATAAAAAAAAAAAAAAAGCCCCTCGGAATTATTTTTCTAATAAAACCTTCTTCAAGTGACAGGAAAAAACGGAATTTGTTTCCTTTTCTTCAAAGAAATTGGTCGCTCATGGAGAGAGGTCAGCTGGGATGGTCTCTGAACGGAAGTAAAATTAGTATTGAGCCTATGGGAATAAATTTCGTTCAATGAAAAACTGATCGTTCAGGGAGGTGGTCGCTTAATGGAGGTGATCGCTTAATGTAGGTGGTCGCACAGAGAGGTTTCACTGTATTTATAATATGACTTTGTGCTCTCAGTCATAATAATTTTAGAAACAGCAATATTTAAAATGAACAAGTTGAAAAGCGACACACGTAAAGAATAACAGTCGTTTGTTGTCATGAACTGTGACGTCAGATGTATTAGTATTATGGAGCGTTTTCGGGATACGGTAAATAGTGCGATATTAAAACAATCATAAATCAGTAATAAAAGCTCAAAATAAAAAACATATGCAGGGTATCCTTCTTATTTTTTCATGTACTATTGTTTCGTGATAAAGTTAGAAAACGTGCAAATTCTCCATTGCGTACTACATTTTGTCTCTTATTCGGAAAAAAAAGAAAAAACTAACTCTTTTCACCGCTTTGAAAGAATCTCTTGTGACTAGAGGTCTATTTCGCAAATATTAAGAAAATTACTGCATACAAAAATATTAAAATGGGTAGTATTATAGAGAAATGTTTGATAAAAACGTTGAAGTAGACAGTTTTTAAATCGAAGAATTATTTTAAGAGATATTTAATGTTAAATCTGGATAAAATTGTCTCATTAAAAAAGTCTCATAGGGAAAAAATATACATGGGAATTTAATCATTTTCATTCAATTTAATCATTCAATAGAAACTCGAAGTTTGCAGAGTGCATTTATTATTTTTAACTTGCCTAATTTTTTGACGGTTTATTTCAATTTTAAATTAAAATTTTCAGAATTTCCAGAGATATTTTTTACATATTTTAGAAAAGGTTATTTTAAATTCTTGCCAATTGTTAAAACAGCGCAAAGAATAATATATCCTTTAAATTAAAAATTTATTCACACGTGACTATTATAAACAGAAAAAAATCCTTTTAAATTAGAATTAAATGATAGCGTGTTAAAAGCAGGAAAATATTAAACATTACGTCATAAAAATTGTTTTTACACATGCTTACTTAAAATGAAAGAAAATTATAAAATAATCAATTATTTTCAAATTAGAATTAAATGATTACGCATTAAAAGCAGGAAAACATTGAAAATTACGTCATAAAAATTATATTTACACGTGAATATTAAAAGAAAAAGAAAATTTTTAAATAATAAATTCATTGATATGTGTTAAAAGTCGTAAATGGAGGAAATTACGTCATATTGGCCAAAGTGGCCAAATAATAATATTGCAAAACAGTTTAAATTAAAAAATATATTTATATGAGAGATTTATTTCAAATTTCGAGATGATATTTTTAACTATAGTTGCCAATTTTAAGGTAGCGCAAATAATAATATTATCTTTCTAATAATAAAAATATTTTCAGTTGAATGTTACAAAGAGAAAGGAAAGTTTGGTGAAAATTATGTCAGATTTAAAACGTTACATTTAAAATCTCTTATTTAAAATCATTTTCTTATAGCGTTGTTAAAAAATACCATAAAGCAAACACTCTGTTGACTTAGTTCCTTTTATATTTGGTAATTTTCAAATGTTTAACTAATCTTATTTAATCAAGCACGGAAACAGCAACTAACATCAGCTGATTCGGTCTTGAAATCCCTCAGTAAAAGGGAAACCCGTTTACAGTAAGATCGCCATTGATTTTTTAATTATACAGAGCAGCCTCGATTATCCGAGCTAATTGGGACTGTTAGTAAATCGGAATCGGAAATCTCGGTTAATAGAAACTGTGTGTAAAAACTCGCCGTGCTTGCGAATTTAACATCTCTTTTAAAAAATATATATAGAACGTTTTTTAAATAATAAAAATAAATATATGTAAAGTTCTGTTTCACAGCTTAACAAATTTAAAAAGAAAATCAACTACCAGTAGTAAATTTTAAAATGCAAATTGAAAAATTTACGAAAGTTCACACAGCCACTGGAAACAAAGCATTGTTCGCTATTGACTTCTCAGGGTCCAGTGTTTCTTTGGAGTTGAGTGCTTTTGGGGGCAGAAGGGCCTGTATAGCACGGACAATGAGCTAAAGAGTGTGGTTATTTTTAAGGCTCATTCAAAAGGGAAAAAAAAAAATCAGACTTTGTTATCGGCTCGGTTAACAGAAACCTCGATTAATCGAAGCTCGGTTAATCCAGGTTCTACTATAATTCAATCTTCCGTAATCTTTTTAAAGCAGATCAAATTAATGGACTTTAGCACAAAGTCACATAGCTGATAACTGCCATGCTTGTTGGCCACCTTTTTTTCAAAAAGTTTGCTTCACCTTATTCAATTAATGAGATATCTCCGATAAAATAAGTCACATTTTCCCGTTCTAAAATACTGGTATCCAAAAATCGTAGCATGTAACTGACACTACAAGTACTCATGGAACTAGACTATTTTAAGTCTGATTTTTATTATAGACTATATAAAATTATTAAAAATATATATTATGATAGGAACTACGGGCTTCGTCCGCTATTTACGTTACCGATATAAAAATCATGTTTTTTTTTTTAGGGAAAAATAAATAAAAACCTATTTGACGATAGGTTTATAAAGACACATTTTGTATTTGTTATATTTCCGGGGATGAGGGGGGGGGGGGGACTATTTTGATTAAATATCGCAATTAGTCCACATGGCAGATATAATTATGATAGACACTAGTTTGCTTCGCCCCTCTATGGCGCCTTATGGGTCCAGCTTCCATAACTCAGAAACCACCTTTCGGACATCAATGCAACAGATTCCAAACGTTATAATTAACTTAATAATCACTCTATATAGCATTAAAGTAAATTTATGAGTACTGCATACTATTTTTTTATCGTAATTTCTGAAGAGAAAAAATTATTTCGGTTCCATTCTTAGGTACTGGTCTGAAAATTTTTGAAAAAGGGGGGAAGGAGGGGACATGAGACTGCTGTTTGTGAAACAACACAACGGGGTCTGGCTTATTCAACTTGGTTTTTGGTGACTTCAATTGGAAGGTGGTTTGTTTAAAAGAATGCGTTCCCTGCCCCATGAAAATTGGAACTATTGGTGCACCATCTATGTAAGGATTTAATAATTATAAATTAACATTTTGGATTTATTAATTTAAGGATAAAGTGTTTTTAAAGGAATATCAAATGAAACCCTCTGTGCGATCTGCGATTATACTTACCCACTTGTTTTTATATACAAACTGCTATAAGGAAAATTGTAATAAAATAGTAAAAATTAAATCTGCATTAAATTCCATAAGTATCTTTTTTTTAATAATTTTATCACTAACCTCAAAAAAGTAATGATATCAATGCAAAAACCCTTGACGGGTTAAAAGTTTCTGACGCAGCAATTTATCTTATGCTCTAAGAATTTTAAATATGGAACTTAAAAATACTGATATCAAATTTTGAGTGACGTTATGCTATTTCTTAAAAAATATATTTGTATTTATTTCATCATTTTATTTTTGTTTTATTTATAATCGCATGTGCAAAAGTTATGTTCAACATGAAAAGCTGCATAAAATTTTATTCGCTGTTGCTTTATCATTTACATCTCTCATAAATTCAAAATATGAGTTTTAAAAGATATGATATAAAATTTAAGTGACGCCTTGATGTGACTTTAAAAGGTTTGTTTTAAAATTCAATTTAAATTATTTTTGACTTGGTTAAAATATTTTTTTACATCTATACAATACTTTTAATTTTCCAATTCACTGTTAAATATATCACTTTCATTGAATCTATACTATGCATTGAAATGTATTTATTTCAATAAATTGATTTATCTTTTGTGTCACGCTATTCAAAATTGTGAGTAAGATTTATGTAAATGGTTTCTTTGCGTCATTGTGTCCAAACTACATGAAATGTATGAAAAAGGATAGTTTGACGCAAATAAACCATTTACATAAATCTTACTCACAATTTTGAATAGCGTGACACAAAAGATAAATCAATTTATTGAAATAAATACATTTCAATGCATAGTATAGATTCAATGAAAGTGATATATTTAACAGTGAATTGGAAAATTAAAAGTATTGTATAGATGTAAAAAAATATTTTAACCAAGTCAAAAATAATTTAAATTGAATTTTAAAACAAACCTTTTAAAGTCACATCAAGGCGTCACTTAAATTTTATATCATATCTTTTAAAACTCATATTTTGAATTTATGAGAGATGTAAATGATAAAGCAACAGCGAATAAAATTTTATGCAGCTTTTCATGTTGAACATAACTTTTGCACATGCGATTATAAATAAAACAAAAATAAAATGATGAAATAAATACAAATATATTTTTTAAGAAATAGCATAACGTCACTCAAAATTTGATATCAGTATTTTTAAGTTCCATATTTAAAATTCTTAGAGCATAAGATAAATTGCTGCGTCAGAAACTTTTAACCCGTCAAGGGTTTTTGCATTGATAGTGTACTACACACATACCTACAATGTCAGTGTTCGAACAGTCCTTGAAAACCCTTTAATTTTTCAAAGATAATTTTCTGTCTGGAAAGTCCTTAGTTTTAAGCAAAATCTGCAAAAAAGTCCTTAATTTTACTTTGCTATTGTTTCTTAAATAGGGGTGAAACTCTTCTGTCTTTCACTAAATTTCTGATTTTTTTTTTATTGATCTTATAAATTTCGTTAAGTTTTATCAAAATCCCCCCCCCCTTTCCAAAATATTTCTTCTGCCTTTGGCTCCGTCACTTCCCTTTACTAAGCACACAATTAAAGTGCGTTAGTTTAATTGTATTTCAATAGTAAGGTAAATAAATAATAATTCATTTAATAAACTCCCCCCCCCTCCCCTACGGAATTTTTTTTTCTTTTTTTGCTCTTTTAACTCACAAAGTAAACGGTTTTTTAATTACTTTTCTACTTTCTTACTTTATTGTAACAATAAATAGTCCATCAAATAATCCCCCCTCCCTCCACTGTCTCTCTACTCTTACTAGCAAGCACACAAAACTTAAAGCCATTAAAACTCTTATCCTATTTTTAAATCATTAGTTAGGTAAATTAATAATAAACCATTTAATAAATCACAACACCCCCCCCATCTCCAACATCTGAATGTTTACATGCTGTATTAACTAAATTGGAACTATATTAAAAATTGCACATTATAATTCAATATTTCATTGGTCTTTTTTAAAAAAATTGTGTGTTTGAAAGTCCTTGATTTTTGTTTAAAGAAAATGTGTATGAACCCAGAATATGTCAAATTTAAAAATTGCAAAATAACTCTTTATGGCTTTTAACAAATAGATTTTGAACATATTGGTCTTACAAAAAAAAAAATATAATTATTTTTTATAGCACCATGTCTGAATAATGATCTGCAAATATTAGATTTTGTTGCTCTGTAACACCAAAAGTAATCTTTAAGTTATCGATCTCCCATTAAAATTTCTGTTCTGTCCTATTCTCTTCAGCATACTGTTATTTAAAAATAGGATAGATGTGCCAGTAGTGAACACCCCTCAATGTTTTTGGTTTATAAAAAAATGACAATAAAAGTTTTGCTTTTATTATTATTTTTTTTTTTCATAACCCTGTCTTGCATTTTTTATAATCTGGGCTATTTTTTAAATTCTTAAATCAAACCAATCTGGAAGCAAAATATAATATTTTGAAGGTCTGCTGTTTTTCATTGAAAATTTTTAGGAACATGCTAAGAGCTGGCTGTATTTAATAAATTTGTATATTCTTTATTTTCTTGCAAAATTTGCTTACTTTTGTTTTGATAGTAATAGAATCAAATAGGAAAAAAAAATTACTCATTAAAGTTTCATTTTGTTTTTCTTTACAATTGTATCATATGTTGCCACATTACAATGTTGCATACTTTAGTGGCAGTATGACATAATTTCATTTCACAACCTCAGTGTTAATAATGACCCCATCCCTTTCTAAAAAATACATTCATTTAATTATAAACTTGCATGGAGATTGCATAAAAGTAAAAGGAATTTATGGTTAGGGATGGGATTGATTATGTTAATGTAACAGTCTAATAAAAACTTTTTTCAATTTTTTAATGCATATACATAAAGATTGCTTTTTTAATTCTGTATCTTATCAGATAATAAATACTTTAGAGTTGCAATATGTTTTTATTTAGTGCAGTGAAAGCAATTTATAAGAGTTTGTGCGACTCAAGTCCATCCAATTTGCTATTTTTTAATACAAAATTCTCATTGTTCCATTTCATTATTATTACTTTTATTTATTTTTTCTTCCATTCACTCTTTCCATGCTCTGCTCAAGTGACTGTGACATTAAAAGTTTTCATTTGAAATGCTAATATTAAATTTACTTTTAGGTTCCCAAAAGATGAAACTAGAAGAAAGATCTGGGAATTAAAAATAAATGATGAGTACATGAAAGCACAAATTCATCATAAACAAAACTTTAGAGCAACTAGTAATGCCAGGATTTGCTCAAAACATTTTCCTGACAACTGTTACAATAAAGAGGTTTTAGGGAGAAATTTGCTGAAACCAGAGGCCGTACCCTCTATATTCTGTTTCCAGATTCAGCAACCCTTGAAGGAACGTAGTTTAAATGAATGTGGTAAGAATTTCTTTTACTTGTTAAACCTTCACATTAATTTAATTTCTTCCTTGATACTGTTTTATTTATATAGGGTAGATGTGCCAGTAATGGACACCCTTAAGGAATTTCTTATACAAATTATTTTTTTATTAATAGCTATAATTATTTTATTCCAGTTTTTTCAATATTACTTATTATTTCAGAATTTAATGAATGCATACTAATGAAACAAAATAGTTATTTTGAAATATAAATTTAACAATTAGGATCCGGTAATTAATAAAATGTTTGTGATAATCATTTACTGTTTGCATCAATTATTGTAATTATCAGAAGATCGGTGTTTCAATTATTTTAGATGGATAGTTTAAAATACTAAATATCAGGGAATTACAGCTATGAAATTATTGAAACAGTGGGGGATTTAAAAGGTAATTTTAAAAAAATGTTTTGGAATATTAGTGTTTAGTTTTGTTTTCACTATTTTTAACAATTAATCTTCCAGAGATTATTTGATATATTTTTTATAATATTTAATATTACAAATATGAAAGAAATGATATTGTGAGATGAATATTTTAAATACTAAATAAAATAATTTCAAAACTGTAGAACTGATGTTTGAGGCCACTGATCTTCAGATTTACTAGTTCTAGTTTATGAATATTACCTTAACTTTCATTAATATTATTATTATTTTTTTTTTTTTTTTTTTTTTTTGTCAGAGGTGAATAAGGAAACATTTAAGACAAAACAAAAATTTTTAATAGCTTCTGTAACTTAATTGTTTTTATTTAAACGGAGAGGGATTAAGATGAGCCCCTTTTTAACTGTTCTTGTAAACAATATTTTCTGCTTCCTGGCTGGATTCATTGCCAGATTATAAAATATGCAAGGCACATATACCTTTAAAGAGAATAAAACATTGAAATTTTATTAATCATATTAAAATAACTTAAAAGCAGCTATTTATAAACGTTTTGGTGTTTTTACATTTTGATAAGTATAATTTAAAAATTAAATTTCATTATTTAGGTTTGTAGTTAAGTCAAAATATTTTATTCACTATAAACATTACTGAAATTGCATTTTTAGCAGTGTCCATTACTGGAAAATGACTAATTCACCATCCCAGTAATGGACACCCCTCTTAAAACCTTAAAAATAAATGATATTTTGTAAATGGACGTTAGTATGTAAAATTCTAAGTTTTCTATTGCTACTCAAAAACATTCAAATTTTGCAAGAAATTAAATAATATATACATTGATTAAACGAAGCCAGTTCTTAGCCTCTTCATTAAGATTTTCACAGGAAAACAGCAAAACTTTGAAACATTATTTTTTGCTTCCTGATTGGTTTCATTAAAAGTGTCAACAATAACCAAGTTTTATGAAACATCCAAAGGAGACTTATAAAAAAAAATAATGAAAGCTAAATATTTATTAGTTTTTTTTTTTATGAACCAAAAACATCAAGGGGTGTCCATTACTGGAAGGGTGTCTATTACTGGCACATCTACCCTATATAATTCTTGTATATGTAACAATGTATATGGCATGAGCACCTGTAAAGGAGGTCAATGGCTTCTAAGTGGATCTTCAAATTCAATTAATTCCTTTTTCTTTGATTTTGAAAAAGTAAAATAAAGAGGTACATGGCACATTCTTTTAAAATGAGTTAAATAATTTAAACAAAAAGAAAAAAGAACTTGTGCATTTAGATCTATTTAATTTTTAATTATTGTGTGCCGATTTTCGAAAATTAAATTCACAATTAATAAAAGATAGCTACCCCTTACCAAACATAACTGAAACTATTGATTCTTTGGCGGGTTCCAAATATTTTTCAACTATGGACTTGACTTCTGGTTTTTATCAGCAGCTAATTAATGAGGATCAAAAATATACATCAATTACTACACATAAAGGATTATTTATGTATACAAGAAGCCCATTTGGATGTACCAGTTCTCCTCCTGCTTTTCAGAGATTAATGAATTTTATTTTTGGAGATGTTGCGGACCTCGGTATTTTAATTTATATCGATGACATATGTGTGGCTTCTAAAGACATTCAATCTCACTTTGAAAAATTATCTTTAGTTTTTGATAGATTGCGTGAGCACAATCTCAGATTAAAACCCTCTAAATGCCATTTTTTAAAGTCTGAAATTACATTTTTGGGATTTACTGTAAAAGACGGAAAAGTCTCGCTCACTACAAAGAATGTGGAAGTAATTAAACAATTTAAGGCGCCTAATAGTAAGAAACAATTGCGTCAATTTTGTGGGACGATAAATTTTTATAGAAAATTTTTGGGGTGATTTTTCTAAAAGGGCTATTACTTTAAGTAATTTATTAAAAGGTAAATCTAAATTTATTTGGACGGAAAAGGCACAAGAAGAATTCGAGGATTTGAAAAATGCTTTGGCAGAAATTCCGACATTAAATCTACCGGATCTTTATAAAGATTTCATATTGTTTACGGACGCTTCAAATTTCGCACTCGGTGCTGTGTTAGCCCAGTTTGATGAAAATAATTTCCCGGCCCCTATTGCTTTTGCAAGTCGAAAACTTAAAGACGTAGAAGTGCGTTATTCAACATCGGAACGGGAATTATTAGCTATAGTATGGGCTGTCAATTATTTTAAATGCTACCTTTACAATCGTAGGTTCATAGTGTATACTGATCATGCAGCTTTTACTTACGCATTAAAATTAAAGGATCGAACTTCGAGAATCACGCGTTGGTTATGTTCGCTCGCAGACTTTGATTTTGAGACTAGATTTATTAAAGGGAAATGTAATTCGATTGCGGATTTCTTATCTCGTTTTGTGGATCATGAAATCGTAAATATTGAGAAAAATGATATTACAGAAATTAAGATTAAAGAGAACGAAAATATGCATCTTGTAAATAACCTTGTTGATACTCCTTTGATGCATAGTTATGACCCTTCTAATTTTCTTAACGAGTTTAAAACGGAACAGAAAAGCGATAAATTTTGCTTGTCGATTATACAGAATCTGTCCGATAAAGTTAATCCTAAACCCGAACATATATTATTTTTCTTAGAGGACGGTATTATGAAATGTAAGGATATGCGTAACAGGACTAGAAGGGATGCGCAATGTAAATTTGTATTACCGTTGTCCCTAGTCCCGAAAATTTTCGAGTTAACGCATAACTCAGTTGTTGCTTGTCATGCGGGTATTTATAAAACATTAGAGAGGATCAAGCACTTTTATTTCTGGCCAAAAATGTATGCTCATATTAAGAAATTAATAGGCACTTGTCACTCGTGTTTGCAATACCAGGGTCATAAACCAAAAAAGGACGCGGAGTTACAAAGGTTACCTATAGCAAATCACGTAATGCAGATTATTCATCTTGATATTTCGGGTCCTTACACTCAAACATTTCAGGGAAATAAATTCATTGTATCCTTTGTTTGTGCCTTTTCAAAGTGGCCTGATGCATGGCCAGTGCCTTCAATTGGTTGGTTGGTTGGTTGGTTGTTTGGAGTTTTATGGCACAAGGTCCCTTCAGGGACATGCTGCGCCAAGAAAAAAGTAAGGTGTAAAACATTGTTAAAATTTAAAAGTTACATTAAAAGACTGTATGAGATATATAAGTTATAAACAAAGTAAATTGAAGAAAGAAATGTGATGATACATGTAATAAAAATAATGTACAATGAAAGTCACAATACACAAGGTTTAAAAATCCAAAATGTAATTAAAAGACAAAGCATATATTTAAATTAAAAATCTCTAAAAGCTCTAAGGTTATGAAAAGTTAAAATTAATCCAAAAATCAAAGCATAACACAGTATAGTAATACTGCCTAAAAACAAAGTTATAATTCAAAATTTAAAAAACTCAATAAAAAATCATGTAGGATTAAATTTTTCGAAAACAACATTTTCATCGTCATCAGAGTCATAACTGTAAGAGTCCATAGCCTCTTCTGCATAGTTCAGTAACTGTTTGGTATCCACTACATTTGTGATTGCTGGGCTCAGGCATGATTTCTTGTCTTTTCTCTTCACAGTTTTCCACTGTGAAGAGACTTGCGTGGGAGGTTTCTTCCTTTCTTTTTGCGCACAAGGTTTTTCATTAGCTATCTGAGTTGGGTGAATTGGTTTCACCAATTTTCTTTTATCTGGAGCTGGCGTTTGTTTAGTCTTATGTTCGGTTGGTATTTTTGATTGAACTGATGATGTTCGGAGAGAATTAGGTTTCTGTAATGGTATTGGAGATGAAGCAGCCTTAGTTTCGGTCTGATGATTAGATGACTTTTTGGATCCAACTGGAGATTTCTGTGACTGAGTAAGTTGATATTCTATTGTAACTGGTTCTGAGGATGGTAGCCAACGTTCCAATAATGGGGTACCATAGCATTTACTACCAAGAGAGACGTCCCGGGTTTTTTTAGGTGAAGTATTGGTTGAATGTGTCATAGATGTATTATTTGGTGGAAAAGAGCAGTCGGTCTGGGTACTGATGTGCCTTACGGATTTTGGTTGTTGTTTGAGTGTACTAGAGTAAGAAACCCCGATAGTCGGGGTTCTAGACTCAACAAGTGTACGAGCTTCGGGATAGGAAATTTTTTCAGTTATTTTAATAGCAATTATTTCTTTTTCACGGATCCAGTTAGGACAAGAACGGGAGTATGCTGGATGATCACCCTTACAATTTATGCAGCGTTCGGATTTTTTGCAAGATTTACCGTCGTGGCCTACTTCTGCACAACGAGGGCAGGTAACAGTACCACGACAAGTAGTATTGGTATGACCATATCGTTGACATTTGAAACAACGGAGAGGATTTGGAATATAAGGCTGGACAGGACAGCTTAGGTAGGCTGCTTTAATTCTAGTAGGTAAATTAGGACTATTGAAAGTCAGAATGATGTGCTTTGTGGGAAGCACTTTCTCATTCCGACGAATTGTTATACGGCGTACATCGATGACATTTTGGTCTTTTAAATTTTCTAAAAGTTCTTCTTTTGTAGACAGTAAAAGGTCAGGTTCCGATATTACACCACGGCAAGTATTCAGAGTTTGATGCGCTGTAACAGACACATAGAAAGGTCCTATTGTATTAGCATTTGAAAGGAGCTGAGATTGGCTGGCTGAAGGGACCTCAACAAACAAATCTCCAGAATGCAGTTTTTTAAGTGAACAGTTGTCACCAAATACAGAATGAAATGTTTTTGCAATAAGAAAAGGTGAAGTTCTCTTAAAAGAACTATCAGAGAGGCTATCAGTGCGTTTAATTACAAAAAAACGAGTGAATGAAGAATTCGGTTCATTTTGCTGCTCTCCACATGGGAGAGTGTTAGAAGGAAATGAATTTTTTCCATCCATGTTAGAAAAAAATAATGATTCAGACCCCGGCCGCACCACCCACTACCGAGCCCAACAAGGGGATGCACAATTGTGCACCAGTGCTAACCAGGGCCCATACGGTCACAAGACATTCCTATGCCAGTCTCCACCCTTAACAAGATGGCTAGTAAATGCTCGCTCACTTGATCCCCAGCCAGTGACAGAAGTCAGCTGACCAGCCGATTGATGCATACGGGACCAATATGCACCTCCCGTCTACCTGAAGCAGAGGCCAAAGCAGTGTGTTGGTTTCCCTCAACTGCCAGGATCCCCCTTTCCAGGGACACGGGACGCCACGCACGGCAAACACGTGGGTGGTTTACAATTCTCCATGAGTCGATATACAGGATGATATCGACTCATGCAGAATTGCCCTCACCTCCTAAGAGGAAACCACAATGAGAGTGAAACAAAGAGGAAAGAAAGGCAAGAGAAAAAAGAGGAAAAAGAAAAGAGAAAGATCGCTCAGGAACCCGGGGTTGCGAAGCCCGTGAATACCTAAAGAAGGTATTCCCCTGGGGGGGTGCCTTCAATTGATTCAGATACTATTGCTGACGTTTTGGCCGTATTTATATCTCGATATGGTGTGCCTAGAACATTGATCACAGACCTTGGTCGGCAGCTGGTAGGTGATGCCATTAAGAAGGTCTATAAGCAACTGGGGATTGATCATCGTACGACAACACCCTACCGTCCCCAAACGAATGCTAAAATTGAATGACAACACGCTTCAATCGCTGCTCATTTAGCACACCTCGTAAACATCACACATACAGATTGGGACAAGCAACTAAAATTTGCACTTCTAGCTTTGCGATCAGCAACTCATGTCGCAACTAATGAATCGCCACACTTTGTACTAACGGGGAGAGATATGCTACTTCCATATAATTTATTAACTCAGAAACCTGAATTCTCTTATGCAGATAGTCGTTCTTATTGTGAGACTTTAATTCCTTCTTTGCAAACAGTTTTTAATCAAATCAGGAGTAATCTAGAGAAAGCTGCGGAAAATCAAGAGAGGATTAAAAATAAAAATGCAGTTGATAAAAAAATTATAATTGGTGATTTAGTGTTATGGTATTGTCCCGCCATTAAGATAGGTTTGTCTCGAAAATTCGCAAAACTCAATACCGGGCCTTACAGGGTCATAGAAAAAGTAGGGAAAGTCAATTATAAAATTCAGCTAGTGTCAGATCCTTCAAAGATGAAGACGGTTCATGTTAATCAACTTAGAAAAATGGGAATCAAACCAGTTTTTCCTGCATTACAATGTCAGAATGATGCTCCAACAGAAGAAAGTTTTCATTCTAATGAACAGTATGCTAGCATTGATCGTGAAGTCAAATTATATCCCACAAGAATTTTTTCACGAAGCTCAAAAAAATATTTATTGGAGAATTTAAATCGGCACACGGAAATTAGTGCTCAAATGCAGATTCAGAATTTAGAAAGCGGGGGGGTCTCTCAAAATACTGCGGGGAATTCAACTACACATAATACATTGACTGATGCAGTTTTCGGAGATCCTGCTGGCCCTTCTTCCAATAACCGGAAAAAGAGACGGAGGTCAAAGTGCGTTAGACAGGGGAAGAATTGGAGAGGTCAGCGACCTCTTCACGGGCCGAATGTTAAAACGGGGAATGTTGCAACTCATTCGTACTCGTTACGAAAACGGTACTAGAGGAGGTAATTTTGTGTGTAAATAAATTCTCTTGGGCAATTCCATGCCAATGTTACCATTTTTAGTATTTTATTTTTTGCATCAAATAGGCAATATATATATATTTTCTGGAAGTATTAAACTTATATTTTTTATATTTGCAATGCATTTTATAAAATTTTGAATAGTCAAAATGCTGCAGTCAATTTAGTTAAGGTCTAACCACTTTTCTACACCAGTATCTGAGAGAACTCTTTTTCTATCTTGTCTGACCAGTATGCAATCAGCTTAGAGGAGGAGTAAACCTGATTTTCCACATTCCAGAGCTCTTATTCTCCCAAAAGAATTCATTCTGGAAGGTTGTTTGGAATTGTGAGCTGCACTTTAGGTCTTTTATGAAAGGTATGCAATATGTTTGTCTGTTACAAAAATGTGTTAATAGTTTTAATAAAAAAATATTTTTTTATTCTATCAGCTTTAAACTTAGCATAGGTATTATTTTTTAGTTTAAGAACACATTATTTAAACTATTACTGTTCTGTTTATCATAGTTTTTTATTAATAAGAGTAACAGACTAACTTATATGTGTGTCACAGACTAACAATTTTTTATGTAACAGACTAACTGATGCAATTATATGTATTAAATCCAATTAAATAAGGATAAATTTTTATCTAATGTTGTCTAATTTTATTTTACTAATATAATATTAATAATTTTAGTTTGTATTTAACAAATGAAATCTATATGTATACATATATTTAATAAATAAGGAATGCAAGAAACTAAAAATTTCTATTTTTAATTTCTCACTCATTGCTTTTAGATAGAATATATTTAGGCTACATTTAGGATATATTTTATTAACACACTTTTACAAATGAAAATACCAATTTTATTTATTTAATTTTCAGAATACTTATGATGACTCCAATTTATGTAACAGACTAACTGATGCAATATACTTATTAAATTCAATTAAAATAAATTTTTATCTAATGTTATCTATTTTACAATATATTAATAATTTTAGTTTGTATTTCAAAAATCAAATGTACACCCCCCCCCCCCCCTCCTATAAATATGTACGCAATAAGCTAAAAATTTTCTGTTCTAATTTCTAACTCATGCTTTTAGATAGAATATATTTAGGATACATTTAGGATATATTTTATTAACATATACAGTCGGACCTCTATTTAACGAACCTCTATTTTGCGAATTTCTCTATTTTGCGAACTTTTCCTTGGAACCCAGAACATTTTGCGAATTTCTTCGTAAAATAACCTCCAAATAGCGAAGTGCATTCTCTATTTAACGAACTTTTCTTCTGATCAAAAATTTTTTTCTCCCCATTTCTCAAAATATTTCTGGACATTTCAAACTTATCCTTTCTTTAAACACATTTTATGATGTTCAATGGCCTTGAACTGGTTTTATCAGGCGCCTTCTTTGTCAGTAGTGAGAATTCGGTAAGTACGGAGGACGAAGATGATAATCCCTTAGAGTAACTTTAAAAATGTGGATACAGTGAGAAAAAAAGAAGAAATTAACATTGATGTGCTGATTGGTGATTGTATTTCACTTAATTCTGAAATTGAGACCTCGAAAACACTATCCGAATTGGATACTTTCGACAGCGTGAAAAATACAAAGAATACAGCAATGAATTGCGATGAAGACGAATATGATGATGGAAATGATCATGACGCAGGAATTAACAAAACTTCGTATGATGAAATGCTAAAATCATTTGAAACAATCCGACGCGGATTATAGTTAAAAGAAAATAGCATGAAGGGATTTTTGGTGCATTGCAAAGATGCGAGACGTATTATGAGAGAAAGCACTTTTTTAAATAAAAAACTCAGGCAAAATGAACAGAGTTTTTCAGAAATTAAATTTAAGGATGCATATGTTAATGTATGGTTAAAATTGTTTGTTATAATAATAATAAATACGATAATGTCATTAAAATTCCTTAATTTTAATGTAAAACTATTTACTTTAAACAGAAAATACAGTGTATTCCCGGACAATGTTTTGTTTTCCTTGCAGATTTCAAAGATTTAAACACATAGAAAAAATGAATTGATGATGGATATTGGTGGGTAAAATAAATAAAGCAAATAGATATAATTTATTTAAAAAATGTGATTACTTTTAGTAAAAATATTTAGTGTTTATGAATTTAAAATCTGTTTTATGTAGTTTAAAGTATTTTAAAGGGTGAATCTCTATTTAACGAATTTTCCATATAACGAACTGTTTTTCGGGATTTAGCGACTTCGTTAAATAGAGGTTCGACTGTACTTTTACAAATGAAAATATTAATTTTATTTATTTAATTTGCAGGATATTTATGATGGCTCCAATTCCAGCAAAAGAAAGAATGAGACAGTACCGGCAGCGAATGAATAATGATAAAAAAGAAGAATTAAAACAAAAAGATAGAGAGAGACATAAAATTAAGAGGAGCGCAAGAACAAAAAAGCAGCTGGAAGAAGATAGGAAAAAAATCAAAAATAGCAATGCAGTTATTAAGAAAGAAAAGAAGTGAAGAATCGATTTATGCTGCAATGAAAAGCCCACAGAAGGCTTATGCTACTGCTGCAGCACTTTCACGTGCAGTTTCTAAAGCAAAAAATGCACTGCCAAAAAGTCCAAGAAAAAATTGTGCTGTAGTAAAACGTTTATCAAATCAGTTTAAGCCCTTATGTGAAGACACTGTAAAAGTTATTTCTTCTCATAATGCTCTGTCAAAAGAACTTAAAGACAGTGTTTTGAAATTTTACTGCCATGATGACATATCACGTCAGGCCCCAGGGAAAAAAGATGTAATTAAAATGCTGGATAGTGAAACTAATTCAACAATTAAAATCCAAAAGCACCACCTGTATATGACCGTAAACGAAGTACATCAAGTTTTTAAAAAAGAAAACCCTACAATTAAAATAGGAAAATCATCGTTTGCAAATTTACGTCCAAAGAATGTTTTGTTAATAGCAGAAACTCCTGCGAATGTGTGTGTTTGTCAGATACATGCCAATTTTAATTATCTCATAGAAAGTTTATGCAACATATCACCTTATCAGAAACCGAAGAATATTATTTCCCAGTTAGTATGTAACCTTCAAAATGAAGCATGCATGATGAATAATTGTAATAGATGCTGTATAACTGAAGAACGGTTGCTAAAGATATTACAAATTTCTGATGAAATCGATTTACAGGATTATGATGTTTCTTGGAATGAATGGTACCAGAATGAAGAGAAAAGATTAATGAAATTTAAGAATGAAGGTACTGCCGACGAAGTAATAAAGAAAATAATGGATAAACTACCTGCTTACATGGCACATACTTTTATCAAAGAGGAACAACATGAATTCTTTAACACAATGCAAAAATCTGACAAAGATAACTGTATACTGATGCAAATTGATTTTGCAGAAAACTTTACTATTTCATATCAAGACGAAATTCAAAGCGCACATTGGGCAAAAAACCAAGTAGCAATTTTCACATGCGTCATTTGGCACAAGAACCAGTCATATTCATATGCAATCATTTCCGATTACTTGTCACATGATAAATATGCTGTTCATGTGTTTAACAAAAAAATTATTGAGCACTTCAAAGATAGAAGTCCCACTATTAATGAAGTGGAAATGTTTTCAGATGGTGCCAGACAACATTTTAAACAAAGATTTACACTATACAATATGACTTGCCTTCAAGATGACAATGGTGTTAAACGTAATTGGAATTTTTTCGCAACTTCCCATGGGAAGGGAGCAGTCGACGGTATAGGTGGAATGATAAAGCACCTTGTGTGGAATAATATTAAATCTAGGAAGATTACAATTCATGGTGCTAAAGAATTTGCAGCTGCTGCCCAGAATCTCGTAAAAACTACTATTATATTTGTAGGTAAATCAGAAATTGAGAGCTGTGTACCCGATTTAGATTTGCGTTTTACAGATGTTTTGCCTATACCAGATACTCATAAAATGCACTGTATTCGTAGTCTGAAAAAAGGTACAGTAGAAATTAGTAATACATCTAAGAAGGAAGGTACCATTTTTCATTTTAAAGTTAGTGGTACCATTATTCAGAATAGCAAGGAAAGCAGAGTAAGCAATCATCAAACTGAGGAAGATAAAAAAGTATCCATTGGATGTTGGGTAGTTGTGAGATTTCCACTAGAAAATTCTTCTCGGACCAAAGATTTTATTGGTCAAGTAACAAATTTAATAAATGACTCAACATCAGTTGTATCATTTACAAAAAAAAGTGGAAACAATGTGTTTGTTTTTCCAGAAAATGAAGATATTATGCATGTAGACATTACTTCAATTGTTGGATTTTTAAATGAACCTCAATTAAACTCTAGATATCAAATGCTTTTTTTCAAATTGTCTAAGCATGTATAATCTGTGAATAATACATTTCATTCATTACTACAGCTGACAATTCAATAAAATCCATTATAATCAGCATAGCTCATTTTTATGTGTTTACTTGTTGGTCTGTTACAGGTAAGATTACATATTTTTCATATTTATATTGCGGCAATAGTCAAATTTTGTGAAAGACATATTTCTGAACTCTCTCAGAATGAAAATACATTTTTGTTATAATAAATTGTACGTTATTTTATAAGTAATATAGATAAACATTAAGGTACCCAAAAAGCATGGTAATTCATGTTTGTCTGTTACAATGCTACTTTTTTAATCACAATTATTTAAATTAAATAATTTATTCATAACTACATTTATTTATCTTCTAATATCGTATGCTAACCGTAGCCATCTTTGAATTTTATAATAATTATTTTTAAAATAAGATATGGCCATTTTTTCCTCTATGACTCTTAGTCTGTTACCATGGAATTGCCCTCTTGTATATAGTTTTTTTTTTTTTCTCGTTTGTTTGTTTCACTTTTCTATCTTACTTAGTAAAAAGATAGATACTTTTAAGTAAATGTCTTGAATGCTATAGTTACATATATTTACTTATGTATAACATTATTGAACAGACCATTACATATTTTGGTTCGGTGAATGCTAAAGTGGTTTTTGAGACAAATGTGAATTTTTTTAAATTCAGTTTATGTCTGAACTATTTTTTTTTTCTTTTGTGTTATTTTTCATATTCCTTTATATATAATTGTGGTATTGCTTTGACTATTTAATTTTAAGTAACTAGTATTTTGTTTTATTATGTATGAGTTATAAAGCAATTAATTGTAGAAATTTGGAGGTTCATTGTAGTTTGTATTGGGGGTGTTCCTTTTCTTTTTTTTTTTTTTTTTTTTTTTTGCGTATTGATGTAAAGGTAATGAAAATTTTGGCAGAGTATAATTAAGGGAGAGTTTGTAAAGTATGTTTGACCAATGCTAGATATGAAGTGGACTGGTTAAGTTTTTAATGGAAGACGGATATTCAAATTTATTTTTAAAACTGTGGAATCGCGTATTCTTTTGCACGTTTTAAAATTAATTTTAGAGTAGAGGAAATATTTTATTAGGGTTTTGCATGGAGTATTTTAGTTGCAGAAGAGTATTGAATATTGTGTAAAAGTGGAGAATAGTTTTAAGTGGGTGGATGTGATACCGCGGTGGTATTGTGTCAGGAATATATAAATGATTGTTTATAAGAAATTGGTCAAGCATTACTGTTAGACGTCATTTATGTGTGTATTTAAATTTGTTAAAAAAAAAAAAAAAAAAAAAAGAAAAAAATATATATATACAGATACATCGCTAAATAAATAATAAGCTATGGACTTTTTTTAAAAAAAATAGATTTTAGCGGTGATATGCAATATTTGTAATACATATATTTTCTTTGGTTGTTTACGGTGAATATACATTGGTGTAACGATATTTTGTATACATCATTCAGAAGTAGTATCGTGCTAAGCTATTTACAGTTTTTTTTTTGTTTTTTTTTTGGTGAAGTGAGATGCAAAGTATTTGATTTATTGTATCATTGTACACATACTTCATTGAAAATATTTTATGATTCTCTATTCAGGATTTATTTATATATGTATAGGTTTTGTGTACTATTGTAAATTATGCTATTACATTGTGTGGGTTCTTTTTTTTAGAACTGTATTGAATTAATGGATATATATTGTTACGGCTCGTGTGGTTGGTTTAAATTAAAATATATATATATTAATTAAAATTTTCATTGGGACGCTTAATTTAATAAGTTTGGGTTGAGCAACTGCTGCTGATGAGTAAATCGTTTAATTTAACAAGATTTTTTCTTTTCCCTTTTCCATTTATTCTGGTACAAACTAAATTTGCGTATACTTTATAGAGTGGTGGTCATTTTGGGGGTACTCTCTTAGGTGCACAAAGTTGAGTACTGTGTTTTTGTTGCTGGAATTTTATTTCCTTGTCTGGGGCTGGAGTTTTGTTTCGGGCGAGGATGTGAGGTTTCAGTTGACGAGGCACGTCTGATGATTTCCTGGTTAATTTATTAGATTCTGCGTATAGTAATAATTTGTTTTTCTTTTTGAGAAAATTTTTGTCTGCGTAAAAATTTTCAGTAAAAAGAGGGGATGTTGTTATGATGTGTTTGAAGGGGTTTGGGAATATTAGAAAATTTACACTGGGAAAGGAATGTAACACAGCTGCAATATATATTATTTTCTCTTTTGAGGGTCCATGTTTAGATAAATAGAGGGGTCTCAGTTTTCTGTTTTTCTCATTACAGAGAAAGCGCGGTGGTTAGATATGTGTTTACAGTTGGGTATAGGATGGATGAAAATATTGAATTTCAACGGATGAGAAAGATATTTCCGCACTTTTCGGCTGGGCTTTTGACCCTAGCAGCAATAAACTCAAGAGGGGAAATCTAGGTTTGACGTTCGTTAGTCCTTCAAAAACTATAAATTTGGCGGCGAATGTCTGGGATATTTGTGCAGCTTAGTGGGGTTAAAAGAGGTTAGCGTTACTTAAAAATTCAAGCGTTCTCATGGCGTCAGAGGGGGCGTAGATAATTTTAGCCAATAAAAGTTAAGTTGTGTCATGGTACCTCCCGTCTTAAATAATAATAAAAAAAAAATAGAAAGGGAAGTGAAAAAAGGAGGGGGAGAGGGCACTTGTTTTGGGAGACGAGTGGGAGTTTTAAGAGGGAGTTGCGTATCCCAAAGGAATGGACCTCCGGGCTCTGATATTGAGGAAAACAGCGGTTAATGCTCCGGCTGGAATGAATAGTAGAAATATTGGGCACGGATACGTAGAGGTTGATACGGAGATTTACCTGAATGTACACTCAGTAAAGGAATATAGAATTGACTTTTCTGTTTACTAGAAGAGTTTGCTGTTCCCCGTTGTAGACGAGATCGCTCTGGACGGATATAACTCGGCAGTGTTGATGGACTTAAATGGGAGAGTTACGGAACGGGATGTGAGGCGATCCTTTATGCCGTGTAATGATGACTAGGATCTCCCGAGTCTACAGTGTTGGAACATTTGCAAGTAGTTCGAGAAACCATTACTGGGGGATTATCATCACTTTAAAAGAAAATAGATACTACTAAGGTTTATAAGTGACTGTTTCCGCGAAGAAAATGGATTTAGCTAATGGTTATAATTGACTGTTCCCGCGCGGCAGCCTTACCGTTCGACAGTAGATGAACCGGATGTACCGAAAAGTGGCAACTGATGTACTGTTTGATTATTCAAGGATTAAACGGACCTGATGATAAGAGACTGTTTTTGCGCTTGGATTATTCAAGGATTAAACGGATCTGATTATAAGAGACTGTTTCTGCGCGGTGGCCTTACAGTAGGACTTTTGGATTAACTGGAATCCACAAAAGTGATGTGTGGAATATAACTAGGTGAAATGTTTTGGTTTCTATGGTTTTGGTTGTACATTGCTCAACTCCTGGTAAGTTCCTGCCTTTATATTTAAGTATGTTTTTTGAAATATGAAATAATTTAAAGGAACCACCCGAGCTCCGTTAATCTAGTATACTTTATTTTAGTTTTATTATATTAATCATTTTCGTTGCTGATTTGTAAAAATGTTATTTTTATTAAACCACTTATCCATGATTTCAATTACTTAAATAAAATATTCCTAAATAATATATGATTTAGTATTTTAATTTGAAGTTATTGTTACTAATTTTAAAATAATAAATAGTCGCTTGACTAATTAACTTCCGACTAGCCTTTTCAGGTATTTTAAAATAAAAACCCTAAATATTATAAGATTTCATATGAGCACCGTTAGGAACACAACGCAACGGATATATTTAGTTTATGATTTAAATAAAAGGTGAAATCTATATTGAAATTTAATAGAAGTTTTAGACATTTACAGAGTCAAGTATTAATAAATTGTAAGGCTAAAATATTTGTATATTAATAAATCAATGTATTTATTTATTAAAGATCCAAGGACGTAACTTATCATTTAACTTTAAGAATTTAATATACATCATTTATATACTAAGATTAGATAACAAAAATAAGTACAACATAACATTTACATGATCGAGTACGGGCAAAGAGTGATAAAATAAAGTTCACATTTTCATTCGTAAAGTTTTGGCGATAGATAGATATTGGGTAAGACACAGATCTTGCCAAGGGGTGACCGTTACATTGGAATACATGGGGTAGTTTAAATTTAGATGAAAGCCTAATAGGCGATAATTACCCAAGCGTTAGTCCATGAGAAAGTAAGAAAGAATCCGAAAGCTGTAAATCGCATTGGAATGAGTGCAGTAAACTGAAAGGCGACTTAAGTTTAAAAGTACATCTGGATATTATTATCTAACTGCTGGTTTAACCAAAATTTTGACTATCTCTTAGTAAAAGATCGAATTAAAAAATCTGACAGAGAGAAATTTTATAGGCAGATGCAACGCGAAAAGAATGAATCTTTCGAAATGAAATGGCTGTGAATAATATTCTTTTTTTTATTTTATTTACATAGATAAAAGAGCAGAGAGAGAGTTTTCTGGGAACATTAAAGTAATGTGAAAAGGAAAGTAGATTAATTTAAAACTTAGATATACAAAAAGAAATAGAAAGGGGATTTTTATATTGATAGATAATATTAAATTTTAACTATCTAGGTATCATATTAATTACCTTTAAAGAATAATATATGGGATATCAAATGATATCACAGTGCTATTATCAGTAGAAATCACAGCTCTCTTTTTTTTACTGTATTTTGTAAATTAATGAAGTTTTTAAAAATTTCTTTACTTATGATTCTGATGTAAATTATTGTATATGTAAACCGAAAATTCAGCACATCGCAGATTCTGTATAATATTTGCATGTGTAACTGTAACCAAAATGTTTATTTTTCTTGTCTTTGTTTGCTTGCTTTTCAACATTTAATTGTTTTATATTATTCCATACGCATTTTAATAAGTATTTTGACTGTCTGAATGTAATTTAATATAATTCATATGACTGAAGTCAAGCTTTCTTATAAAGGAAGTATTAATTTCCAAAAAAATTCAAGGTGGCACATATATTAGAGCAATCAGTACCACAGTGATCTTTGTAGCTAATGCATTATTTAATGAAGCTTCTTTTAATATTAAATCTGGCTAAACATAAAATAAAGCTTTGATTTTTTAAAAGTCAGATGTAAATTATTCACATACCTTTATGAGATGAATTTCATTGAATAATTCAAGAAAAATTATCATTATTATTATTATCATATTTAGTATTTCATTATAATTATTTTAATATTTTATGTTATTGTAGACATTCATTGTAATTTCGAGTGCGTTATTACATTCAAATTACTGTTTAAAAATATGTAAACAAAACAGTGACCAGAAATATGCAAAATTCTAAAATCTGCACAAACAAGGGTTTCAAGCTGTGTAGATTTCAGAGTGTTTACTGCATTTATGTTTGACTCATAGTGTAACATATTAAAAATGATTATTTTTTTTTCAGTTTCTTTTAAGATATAGCAGCAGAAATAAAAATGTAATATTTAAACTCTATTTGTGACTTCTAAATTCTTTTCTTAATGCATAATCAAAATATGAAAATATTGTACTTTTATGCACAATTTCTATAATTTTTTCATGCCAGGAAGTGGGTGAAAAATTAATTTAAAAAATGCATCTTTATGTTCATAAACCGAAGTGCACTTAAAAAAAGCATGTAAAAAGATATTTTCTGTATTAATCACTAGGAAATTTATGATTGTTTAAATTTCCCATATTTATCTAATAACATAAGTTGTTCAGATTGTTAACAAGTATACATATATATTTTATTTCTAATTCAATATATGTGAATAATGTATATAAACACTGTAAATCTAAATAACAAAATTTCGTATATTAATTATTATTATTGTTTATTTTTATCACAATGAAAATAATAATAGTAATAATCTTATTTTTTCTTTAAAAAAAAAAAAAAAAGTAAAACTGCTGCTGTCAGTGCCATAATTGAATTTATTGAGACTAAGAACTCTTTCTTGGCTTATGTTAAAAAAAAAAATATTGTATATAAAAATATGTAAACTGGTAGTTTTATAGAGAAATGTGTGATAAATATGCTGAAGCAGACAGTTTTTAAATTGAAGATTTATTTCAACCCTCTAAGCGTTTGGGACGTAATATTCCGTTCACTAAGCTCCAGGTTTCACAGCAATACAAGCAATGTTTAAGATAATATAATTCTACAGATTTAATGAATTTTAAATACATTGAAGAATGATTAATACTCTCAAGGATTACATTCATATTTGTAATTGAGTTTTTTTTTATAATGTTGATAGAATCATATTTTCTTAGCATTTAAAACAAAATGCAAAGAAAACAACAATACAATTTCACCCTTTTACAAGATGCTCGGAGAGTTAAAGGCAGACCTGCCAACTGCTACGGAAAAAATCGTAGTTGCTACGATTTGGACCTATAAACTACGATGCTACGAAAATCGGTCTTAAACTACGATTTTTTGCAAAAGAAAAAAAAAAAAAAAAAAACGCAATTTTTGTTTTTAA
The DNA here is from genome assembly GCA_963932465.1 of Maratus speciosus. NCBI lineage: Eukaryota > Metazoa > Arthropoda > Arachnida > Araneae > Salticidae > Maratus > Maratus speciosus. Next base: position 464,145,668 of record OZ010798.1, read on the forward strand.
TTGCAATTTTTATAACGTGCAGCATATTTTTCAGAAATGATTCTGTTCTAAAATTTCAAAGTATTCATTTCCGAAAGTTTTAAAAAATTTGTCATTAATCCGAAAATTCGGACATTAAAAAATGCTCATGGGAAAAAAAAAATCTGGGCTGCAAAACAAACTTCTTAACATAAAACCCTCTTTATGTATATCAACCACAAGTGAATCGTGTTTCTGTAAATATTTATACAGGAATTCCCTTCCTTAGAAACAGGGATGCCATTTTAAGAATTTCTGGAGGGGGGGGGGATCTTTGAGGGGCAAGATTTGAAATAGTGTGCAAAATCGCACGATTTGTACTATTTATTATTAAACATTTCAATTTACGAATTATTATTAAACATTTCAATTTTGTGTGGTAAAAGACACAAAATTCGTCAAAAGTTCATGGTAAAAAGTGCAGATTTCAACAAAGAATCGTGATAGAAAAATGTGAATTACGATTGTGGGGAAAAAATTGTGAATATCCTGAAATGGTCGCGGGGAAAAAAAAATCGAGAATTTCGTCAAAATTTACTGCACTGCACTAAAAAATTGGAACCAGGCTTCAAAAATGCTGCAAAACAAGAAGAAATTTTAAATATCGTATAAAAATTTTCAGAGGAAAAAAATTACTATATTGAGTTGAAAGACTGAAACCTTATTCCTTTTAAGAATATCAAAAGATGGCTCCGAAACACGAAAAACCAACCAACCTCCAGATTAATTTCAATATTCTGTGCTACGATTTCTCATTTTCAAAAGTTGGCAGGTCTGATGTACGCTGATGAGTATCGTAAGACTTTTAATTATTAAATTTTGACAGCGTAAGTCCAAGTTTTTCTTATTATTACTGCTTGGGTTTAAAATCTTCACAAATAGGCCTAGAACTATTGGACTTTCAGGTGAAATCTAATGGGTGTGTGTAGGATTTGTTTGTGTTGTATCACGCATTGAGTACGTAAATATAATAGGCAAGAGTTATTTTTACTTTAATCAATAAAAAAAGTATATTATAGTTAGAAAAAGAAATCTATTAACTAAAATTGGAATTTTTATTTCATTGGTGGACAATTTTGGTACCTAATAACACTACATTCACAGTTTTCAACATCATATTTATTTAAATAAAAACATTGTAAAGCTTCTGCAATCTATTAAAAATATCGTACTATTGTAGCAGTGATTATAGTTTCTATTTACTTTTGGTATGAAGTAAAATGAACAAATAACGTTCTGTGCCACTTTTAATCCAGACACATTGCCATGAATCAATATTTAATTTATCCTATTTCAAAATGATAAAGGATGATCAATTTTAAGATTCAAATCAATAATTCAGATTTGAGTTTTCAAGCAAGGGATTTTTTTTTTTTTTGGCCAAGTTATTTGCTCTTTCATTATCTATTATCCCTTTTTTGTCTTTTTATCCACATTAATATTATCAGATATAAGTTTTAATAAGTTAATATTTGTGTTTGTTGTGCAGAGTTTATACAAAGAATGTATTACAGAATTACTAACAGTAGCTAATGATACAGATTTTTTTTTTTTCCCCCCATGACATAGCTTCCATGATAACTAATCAAACATTGATAATACTAAATCAGCTATTTCTATCCTAAACTATATAACTAGTAAGTGACTGCTTATTTTGATTCCCAGTCAGTAACAAGAAAGTAAACTGATCCGCCAATTTTTGATGATGCATATAACCAATGGGTTTTAACCATGTCGCGTCAGCTGCTAGTATTCAGAAGTAAAAGACCAATAGGCATGAGAACAATTTAACACAGCTTCCCCTACATCCAATAAACAGTCTTTTTTGGAGAATACATAACCGCAGAGGTGTGACTGTTGCAACTCATGGGTAAAGTCCGTATGGACTAGTTTACTTTAAATAGGAGGTAGAATGCTATGTGTTTCTCTCCACTACCAAAATTTTGTCTAGGGACATGGGTCTCCGTGCATAGCAATAAATAATTTATAATTCTCCATAAGTCAACATACAGGGATACCACACAAGTCAACATATAGTTCGATTGCACCTTAGGAAGAATTAGCCTCACCTCCAAAGAGAAAAGAAGAAAAAAGTGAAGAAAAATATACTCAAAGTTACGTCAGAAAGAGAGAAAGATCGCTCGGGAACCCGGGGTTGCGAAGCCCGTGAATACCTAAAGAAGGTATCTCCCTGGGGGAAAAAAACTTTGAAATCTTTTAAACACTGTCATCACACTAACTTATTTTAATTAGTTTTAATTAATGTTAGTGAGAACATTAAGAATGCATGTTAATTCTTGTTTTAAGCTTCAGTTATATACATTATCCAAATAATTTATTTTGTTAAACTCTTTCAGCTATTCTTGCCAAATATTTTTCCTGAGGAAAATATTAATTGGTTAACAAGATATCAGACATGAACTGAACTGAAGAAAATTCTACTTATTAATGTTCCATATATAGGAAATTCTTTCATTTGTAAAGAAAAAAAAATATTTTCAATTTGATAACTCTTTAAACCATTATTTAAAAAATCATTCTTCAAACTTGTAAAAGTAAAATGCTATTCTAGATTGTGTAGAAAAAAATAATTTATAACACATATGAAATCTTGATTTTTAATTCATATTGGTTAAAAGAAAATGTCAAAAACAGATATAAAAAAGAACTTTACTTATCAACCTTGTATGAAGTCCAGGAGAGCAAAAGGATCAAGAGGTCCTCCCCTACACCACTACTAAATTATTACGAACATCCACACCAACAGATCCTATTTTTAGAATTTCAATAATATCTGTATACCATTACATTCCCAAACATAACCAAGCTTTTTTCCTTATTTACATATTTAGCTCATTAAATTTTGCTCACATAAATTTTCGAACTAATAAGAAAATTCCACCTTATAAAAATCTTTTTGGACATAATAGGATAGAATTGTTAACTATGTCTGTCTATCTGTATGTATACAACAATGGATAAATAAAATGTAATTACCTTATTACAATAGCAATGTTTAATTTTTTTTCACTTTACTAACACTAAAAAAATAAACTTTTAGTGATATAGAAGAAATGTTTATAGAATTTGTAACCCCACAGTTTACATATTCATCTAAATGAGAATAATAACACAAAAACTGATGTTTCTGAAATTAAAAGAAACGTCTCTTAAAAAACTTAATTTAATTTCAGAAACATTTCCCTAACACTCCAGCACAGTGATCCGAATCTTTTTCAACTATAAACATTGTTTTGTTTATCGCTTGTCTCCCTTCCACACCACTTCATTCTTCAAAGGGTTTAAAGAATGAAGAATAGCATGTGGTGTTGAATAAGTGATAAACAAAACAATGTGTGTAGTTGAAAAAGGCTCGGGTCACTATGACTTGATGAGAGCGCTGGAGGGCAAAACCTCAGAAACTTAATTGTTGAATGAGTTTCTCAGTGGTTTTTCTGTAAATGGATTTTGAATATATAAGAGAAAGATTTCCAAAACTAATGTATAAAGTCACATCATTCAAAAATGGTTCTTTTGTTGGCCACGTTTCGTCTGAAAACAGCCAGTTCACAGTGAAACATTTTGTGAAGTCTCCAGTGGGAAAGAAATACTTTCTTCAATAAAATTTCATGATCTTTGGAAATAATCAGACGACTCAATATTCATCAATAGATACTACAGAATACAAATATTAAAAATCTGTGAATATGATTAACAAAAGAGTTATCCACTTTTCAGTTGATCTGTGTAACATGATTTTTTAAACAGTTATTCCCGTTAGGATGCTTTTCTCTCATGGAACACTATGGGGTAAAATGATCTTAAGCCTGCAAAGTTTTACTGTTAAAAAATGATGCAGACAAAAATTTCTAACAATTCTCAAATCATGTAATCAGTCAAAATGTGTAAATATGTGAGGACCTGAATTTCAAAACTCACCTTGTCTAGAAAATCCAATTTTGTGAAATCATGAAAAACTTCAGACTACAATCATTGTAAATCAAGATTTTACAATGCCAGAAAACTAGTTTTTTTTTTTGCAGATTGTAGTGTGTTTTTGATGCAAGTTCACCAATAGAATATATTGATAGAAAAAACTCAATTTTGGAAAAGACAAGTTCTGAAACTCGTGTCCTCATATTTAGTATAAGGGATTTAGGGATTGCAGTTCAAAAGAATTAAAAATGACTTATGGTCATTTAATCTTATTTTATGTTAATCATGATTTTTTTTTTTTTACGCATGAGAAAGTACAAGCTCTAAACTATGGAAATCTAACAGTAAAAATATACAAGTACAACATTTTATCAAGAATTCAGGCTAAAGAAACTACAAACCAATGACCAGATCTTTTTTATTTAAGATTTTGCCACATTTAACAAATGACATGAATTTTTATACAAATATATGCATTATATAATGAGAGATGAAATAGTTATTTCAAGAATATGGCATTAGAATAACAGAAAATATGAATGATTCTTAAAAAATGCTGCTCAATTTTTCTATAAAATTATACACCTCCAGAAGGATATAGAAATTCAACGGAAAGCAATGATGATTTTGCAATCAACAGCTCTAAGCAGTATACAGCCAAAGGTCTCTTTTTTAACCCCCTGACTGCTTATGTCGTGATTTCCACGGAGAAAACATTTATAGAAAAATTTATATACAAAATGTTTGAAGCAATTTCATTTCAAAAATTCTGTAGTAGTCAAAGGGTAAAAATGCAAATGATGAATATACTACATATTTCAAATACATGAGGATTTGAAATATGTAATAACAGAGGACATACTGGTTGATTACATATTGGTGAAAAGGATTTTGAAAAAAAAAATTAAGCAGTCAGAAGGTAAAACTGTGAATCACTAACCTTTTTAACCACTTCAATAGTTGGCCCGAGATAAGTCGGGGGTAAAAGCACTGCTTTCTTATACCTGCTGCAGGTGAAGTGGTTAAGAATGACATCTTCACTAACCCCTTATAAATACGACAAAATTTTAAATTATCTTTAAAATGTTTGATACCTCTAATAAAACAGTTTTGCAGTTCATTTTATTAAGATATTTAATTTATCAATTGCTAGAAAAGGAGATAAAATGTGTAGTGTACACGTAGTTAAGGAAGGGGAGAAGTAGATTTCTCTACATTGGGTCATAAAAATTACAAGGGATTAGTGATCTAAGGTCAATAGACTTACTCATCTTTTGTTTAGTTTAGACTGTTTTCATCACTTTTCAATGGAAAGTATTTGATAATGATTTATTTTAAAAGTTAACTTTTTATTTTTAAATGTTTTAGTCAGATTTTTATTTTGAAATCATTTTTTCTTTTATTTATAATTTTAAAAATTGCTTACAAAAATAAAATTTAAATAACAATTACGCACATTTATTATCCAGGGTTCTGTTCAGATTTTTCTAACAGGTCCTGTTTTTGTGAAATTGCAAAACTTTATTTGTGAACAGGGTTCGTTGATATATATCAATGGATATATATCATGATATATATCCGATATTTATTTTTAAAATATCAAGATTTTTGATATTTTCGATATTTTCAAATTCTTGATATTTATTTTCAAAATATTAAGATGTTTGTTATTTTGTATATTTGATATTAATTTTCAAAATATTACTGTGCAAGATAATTTTGATATTTTCTACAGTCAAAGCAAGTGCAATTTCCACCTGTTATTGACCACATATTGTCATTCTGTAGATAATGAACTTTTGCCCCTGGCAGTAACTTTTTTAAGAAAAGAAAACAAATCTTTTCCAAGCTTTATGTTTGAAACTTTTATTTTTAATTTTAGAACTAATAATTATGCTAGGCAGTTAATTCAGAACAACCTTTGAAAGATAAAATGTAATTTAGATAATCATTTATATACAGCCAAAGTTCGTTGATATATACCAATGGATATATATCAGATATTTATTTTCAAAATATTAAGATTTTTGATATTTTCATATATACTTGATATTTATTTATCAATTTATCAAGACGTTTCATATTTTCTGCATTTGATATTTATTTTCAAAATATGAATGCGTGCAAGATATTTTTCATATTTTCAGTCGTAATTCATAATATTTCAGTGTAAATTAAATAAATTTTCAACTGTTATTGACTGTGTGAATCTGTAGATAAAGAACTTTTGTCTCTTCTTTATGTGACTTTTTAGCCAAAAAAGGAAACAAATATATTTTTCAAGCTTTAGATTTGAAGCTTTTATTTTTAAATGTTGAACTAATAATTATGTGCGACATAATTCAGAACAACCATTAAGTGTATAAAGCATACTGTTTTCAATTAGTTCATCTTCAATTTTGTTCTAAGAGAAAAAAAAAAAAAAGAAAAATACATTTTTAAAATATTGTTTAAGTTTTCATGTTAAGTACAATATATTTTAGTTTCTAATCTATATTATGTTAGAAAACAATTATCAGCGGTAAGTTGGCTACTTTGAAAATATCGGATATATATCGAAAATATCGGATATTTTGGAAAATATAATGATATTTACGAACACTGTTTGTGAAATACCTAAATTGTGATAACATTAAGAATTCAAAATTGTTACATGTAGGCTGACTCCTGATTATCTATTTTTAACAAAATCCTTTATGTGTAAAAAAAAAAGCTAGATTATAGGTTATTTAGCAACTTCATCTGTTTTTTACAGATCAGATTTTATTTTTAAATGATTAACCCTTATCGGATGTTAGCTTTTTATACATGATTCACCAGTAGATTGTAATTGTATTCAGTAAATATTTGCAAGGCCACCACAGACGACTAATTTTAAATTCTTTTTGCAACACTACATTTAGAAAATAAATTTTGTCACATATTATTAAAGTACAAGTAAAAGTGGTCCCAACCAAAAAAATAATCGTGTAAGAGGTACTGGCCCCCCGAACAGGTTAATCTTTCTTGTCACTTCACACATGCCATACGACCAATATGACAAAGTATCGATGTCACATGGGAGGTGACACAAGACCAATAAGGGTTAATTTGTGAAAAGTTCAGTTTGGAGATAGAAAAGTTATGAAAAACCTATATTTAAAGAAAAAGAATTTTGTGAATAGTCTTGTTTAATGATAAAAATTTGTGTGACAGTTTCTGGTTTAGGATAAAGTTTTGTGAAGGATCCTTAAAGGAAAATATTTTTCCTAAACAGATCCCGTTATCAAACCTACAAAACTATTGTAGTGAATTTATAAAAAGGTTTGAGTATAATTTTAAATAACATACATAGTAAAAGAGTTAAGGGGACTTTCTATCCTTTGAACTTTTTATTATTTAGGAATTTTATGCCTTTTTAACATATTAAATGGTTTTAGGAAGGAAAACTAATCAAGAAAAAAAAAATGAAATTCTTGTGGTAAAATTTTTACTTAAAAAATTTGATCAGACTTAGGGAAAGTTAGTTTATGAAAAGATAAATAAAATGTCATGATATCCAATAATACATAGTAAAAATGACTAACATTTTTATTTTTAAAAAATAAACTATATTACTGAAAAACTAACCTTTAATTCTATAAAAATATTTTAAAAATCCTTAAAAAAAATAAATAGCAAGTCAATTGAAAACTATACGTTGAAGTTTTAGCATTTTGATCCTATTGTTATATTGATAAAACACAAACTAAGAAAAATGTACTTAAAAGATTGCAACTCAGATACCTTTAAAGGGAAATGGATTCAGTAAAAGATCTTTTTCACATATGTATAATACTTGGATCTTTACATATGTTTGTCAAAATTTAGTTCAGTTAGATAAAGAATCACAAAGTCGAAAATTTCTGCCAATAAGCAGAAATGTGCTAAAATTGTTTTGTGCAGCCGTGCATATAGAATTTATAACATTTAAAAACACTTACAACTGAAAACACACTTCCAACAATTATTGCTTATAGAGTACTGTAACCAAATTCTTTTATGTGTCCCTGTAAATTAACGATAAATGCACACCAAATTCTATAAAAAGCATACATGCACTTCAGTGATGCATATCAATTTCAATGTGTTTGAAACAGTGTAACACATCATTAAAATACACTGCAAATGATTTTTCCCCCATAGACCAAAAATTTAACAGCATTATTTTGAGTGCTGTGTAAATGAACTATAAATGCTACACACTTTTTAATACCGAACATGCGAAGGTAAACCCAAATAACATATAGGCAATCCAAATATATATACGTGAGTTAAAGAAGAGAGAGACAATCTGAATTCATAAACATTTTTCAACCAGAAAGTGTTAAAAAGATTTAGATGTTACAAATAAAAAAAAATAAAATATTCTATAACTTTCAATAATCATGACAAAATGAGAATGATGAAACAGTTATTCATACATTTTAAAATGTATAATAAAAAGAAATAGAGGTACAGTAAAACCTTCCTAAAGTGACCACGTTCTGCTCCAATAAAAATGGGTCGCTCCAAGAGGTGGTCTCTTAATGGAGGTCATGTTTAAATCTAGATTTTAATTGTTGAAAAAAGGTAACAATGTGACTAAAATTTATTTTTTACATTCGAAAAAATTATGAAAATTTAACTATCGAAACGAAAGGTAATTACATAATTACTATAGAGTTTAAAAAATGAATACATTGACTTTGCTTTGATTTTACAGTTTTATCTTTTATAGCTTTTATATCCAAGTCCTTTCAAAATTCAGTAAATAGATGCAATTTTTTTTTTTTTTTTTTAGACGGGAACAAATAATGATTTCACTAATTTATCTATTTCTTTGAGAAACTCTGACAATAGGGCCAGGGAAGTTGAGTGACCATCATTCTTAATTTGTCACCAGAGTTAAATTCATTGCCTAAAAAGGCACAAATGGGTTTAAACACTTAAAAGTTACCGAAATAAAAAGAAAATCTAAACATAGTTTAGAAGTTTGATGAATAATGCGCTCTTCGGAATTATTTTCCTAATAAAAGCTTCCACAAGCGACTAGGAAAACACAGAATTTGTTTCATTTTCTTCAAAGAAATCGGTTGCTCATGGAGGGAGTTCAACTGGGATGGTCTCTGAATGGAGATAAATTTCTGTCCATGAAAAAATGGTCATTCAGGAAGGTGGTTCCTTAACAGAAGTGATTCCACAGAGAGGTTTCACTGTACTTGAATGATTTTCTCAACTTGACACTTTTGCTACTTTTCTAAATTAATAACCAAGTCACCTTGCACTCGCAAATCACTGTTTTACTCATCAATGTGCACATTTACATCATACCAATTACCCAAGAGACCTTTAGCACAACACTTCCAAACACAAGATGTACAAGAATTAGAAGATGTCAATTTTCTGGATAAAATTTTAACAATTGAATGTAGAGAGAGCCTTCTCTTAAAGCAAAGGCTTATTTTTTTTTTTTTAAATCAAAACAAAATTAAAATCACTAGCAAAAATCATTTCATTTTCGTATGATTTTTCCAGTAAGTACTTTTGAAAAGAAACTGGGACTTCGGGGAAATCTGCAAGAAAGGTTAAAAGATTAAAAAAGTCAAATTTGTTTTGCCATGAAATTTTTGGGATTTTAAAAATAAAGACAAGCACATTGTTACCTTAGGCTGAAAATAGTTACAAATAGTCATCTGTCGCAATCCTGCTACTATGCAATCTATATTTATAAAATAGTTTGTTAGCGATAGCTAGGATAATCTATCATACAGAAGCGTCTGCGAGTTATGCTGAAAAATATAGATTTTTCCCTTATCTCCACCAAATTTTTTACAACAACATTTGTAATAAGTGTTCACGTGCACTCAAAAAATCTGATCATATGGAAAAAATTGACAAGTCAGTGATTAAGGAAAACCATGATTCTTAGTGTATTAGGTTGTTTAATCAAATAGCACATTTTGAATGGGGAAAAACTTAAAGAATCAATAAAATGATTCACTCAATGAATTAATCCAGAAAGTTATGCAAATGTAAATTATTTTTGTTTAACATAAATAAGAATCATGTTTAATATAAAATAAAAATGTTTAAATTATATAGATAAATTTTTAATTCATTAGACTAGCCATTTAGAATGCAACATTCATTGACTATTTACAGAAAAACATTTGTACTTAAGATCAAATAGTGTAGTCAAATTATGTTTGAAATTAAACTGCAACAAATTTCTTTTACACATTAACTTTTTCACCATCCAAGGGTTTTCCTGTATTTTTATAAGAATGCTTGTAAATCCCAGGAATTTACTATATTTTTGTCATAGCGATCATTGCAGGAATAGCCTTGTCGATGTAGGCTAATCATATCATAGACCTGTAAAACGTAGACCAATCAAATTGCCCGAGCTCATGTGTACTTGTGTACAGGAGTCAAAACACGAACAAGTGTTTTTAGCTAATCCATAGTGATGTCAGCTGTTCTTTCCTTATAACATATGAACTTTCTCACACCTGCTAACCATTTTAAGATTGCTGAATCACATTCAGAAGTTGGGTTCATGTGCTCTATACAGCTAAATGTTGTATTCTCATGAAAATTTAGATCTCAATTATCAACAGTGATGGCTGGGATGGGCTATAGTGAATATTTAAACAAAAAATTGGAAAAAGGATGCATAAAAAATTGAATACTTCAGGATGCATAAAAAATATTAAATACTTCAGGATGCATAAAAAATATTAAATACTTCAGGATGCATAAAAAATATTGAATACTTCAGGATGCGGCTTAGATGTATTATAACCCCGCATCCACCATCTTGGATTTTTTTCCTTGCATGAAAACTCTTTTTTCGCCAAGTAGTAAATATCGCCAATGCTTAAATATTGTTGACAGTTTAATATTGAAAAAGATCGCAGAAGAGTCATTTTGGTACTTTTCGGTTAGCCAGGCACCAGTGTTATAATATACATATAAATATACATAAATATATGCGTGTGTATGTCTACATATGTATGTTACATTATTAGATCTAATTCCGCGATTTCCTTATCTTATTCTAAATTACTACTTTATATTCACTAAATCTTTATTATTAAATAATCTATCGTTAACTCTGTTAAATTCCCTTTAATTTAATGTCTCACTTGTCTAAATTGTTTAAATATTACGCTTTTAGTATTCTTAAATTAAATGGTCCATTCCCGCACTTTTTTCTTTCGAGAATATTCTTTTAGCTTCCATTTTTACTTTCCCGCGCATTTCTGAGGTTATCCTTTTTCCCTCCAAATTCATCCGCTAGCTTTGTCGGTACTCTTTATATGACGTGACATTCTTAATTATTCATTGGTTGAGAGCGTGATCTACATCATATTTGTATTCTTACACGTGAGGAACAAAAAGTTGATACTCGCTGTGTTTCAGCAGATTTTGAAAGATTTGAGTCGATTTTCCAGTTTACATCCATCCCCTGGTCACCGTCCTTTTATTCGATAATCTGTAACTTTGTTTAAACCTACTTACTACTACTGAGAGATGGCTAATTATCTTGGTGGAAACTGCACCTTTTGAAAGATGTTCTAATAAAGTACTTAGCTGATATGATGAGTTGTTTCAATTTCTTCTGGGGAAACTTCATGGAACGATGTATTCCATTGTTTTCACTCGACAACTGCATTTCAACAATTTGTTCTACTAATATAACAGATTCGAATTATCTGTTCTGATCTGACCACTTCTTTTATACCATTATCGCTGGATGTCATCCACAACTACTATCGTGACAGCCAGTACTGCATTTTTAACAATAAAGCCAATCCAATGTTGCTAGAATGCAACATATATGTATATTTACATATATGTGTGTACATATATATGTATGCATATAAATATGTATATATAACACTGGCGCCCAGCTAACCGAAAAGTACCGTCATTTTCAGTTAAATGCACAATCTTATTCCTAAAACGAAGACGCGCTTTTGTTATGAAAGAAATTTTTTTAGAAGTGCCTGCGTCTCCAGGGACCCAGGATTTCACACAGAGTCCAGACATCACAAATCAATTAAACTCATTTGAATTATGTAACAAACTAATTCACACTAAAATGTAGATACCATGGGTAATTCAGATTATTTAATTGAAAATTGAGATTATTATACATCTAGTAGAAATCTAATGGTAAATTGGGAAATACATATACTTAAATGCAGTTTAAAAAGATACAAAAAATCATGGATAAGCAATTAAAACATCTTGATAATTACACGAAAAAAAAAATCAAAGCAATATAATAAAATCTTAAATCTTTCAGATATAAATTTTTAAAGATAGGTACTGATACACAGATAAGTTTCCTAACAATTAATGCAGAGCTGCAAATAATATTAGTGTTAATCTTTAGGATGTTTTAGCATAAAATTAGAAGTTTGTACTTATTTGTAAACAAAATCTTACAACTGTAAAATCAATATTGAACATTGCATTTGCAGATTTTAACATTAAACAACCTTATCAGGATTAGCAACTCTCAGGAGTCTGGGGTTTGGTACAGATGTCATATTCGCCCCATATTGGCACGATTTTTTTTGTCGCCAATATCATATAGGCAACAGGTACTTAACTTGAGCCAAAGTGTCGTTATTTTGCTTGATGTGGTAACCCGGATTATGTTGTTTATACTGTTGATGTTTTCGCCAAAGCAACCGAAAAAAATCGCGCCAATATGGGGCGAATATGACATCTGTGCCATCTGGGGTTTTTATTCTTGGGGCCCATTTCATGGAAAGTTATTTTTGTGAATTTTACTATATTTTTGTGAAAAATAATATTTTGTAAAAAAGTTGAAATCCAGTGACTGAAATTTGAATCAAGAATTTATAAACAAAAACTTCTTTAAACCCCCTTGCTTAAGTTTGTTTTTCGTGACCTAGTTTTATTTACAAATTATACATTTTAAAAGTTTTTATGAAAAAGAATTTTACAAAGTTATTTTATTAAGGCTGTTTGTTCTCAACTGCTCTGCTCAACAAGCGCAAAACGTTTTGACACATTTTCAAATTCATTTTTTAACGGAAAGATATAAAATTGGAAAGCCTGGCCATGGAAGCGATTTGGAATCTGTTTTTTCCATTTTTTGATCAATAAATTACCTATTGAAGTATAAGTGATTGGCTGACTGGATTTTCTTCTTTCATTCGGAAGTTGGGTTCAAAATGACAACTTTGACAGTATTTTCTGAAAGATCTATTGCATTTATAAGAAAATGGAAAAAACAGTTCGATGACATAGTTTCTGAATAACAACACCTTCTAGTTTGATGTGTTTCCGTATAAAATTTAAAACTTATGTCAGAAAGTTAACCCTTTATATTTGAGAACAGCCTTAAAAAGAATTTTGTAAAGGGGCCCATTTTATTAAATTTTCATGAAGGAGCCTTTTTTATTAAATAGATTCTTATGAAAGGGCCTTAAACAGGCCACAAATTTTGTATAGATCGACCTGACTCAGTATTAATGCTTTCTTATTAACCTTAAGTGCATTAATGTGAAAAGAATGTGAATCATAAGTACTTTTCTTCATAAAATGCAATAGAGTTCAAAACAGCTCAAATATATTCTAAATCATACTTTAATTGTAGAAATTTCCAACAAATTTGACACAGTTTTAGGTGGGAAATTCGAGACAATTAGGGAAAAAAATATTACAAATAATCACAGAAAAGTGAGAAAAAACTATATTCCACACTCATTAATGTTTGTTACTTCTAATCCTACAAATAGACAAAATTGCTTGTGAACAAAATATTTCTATATACAATTGATTTAGTGCTATTGCATTCTGCAAATTCACCATAAAATCTACAATTTTAACAATCTTAGACTTTATCTTAATGTGTACATACAAACAGCCTCTGAACTTGGTGATGACTTCATTGTCACTCAAAATCAGCAGTCACTGCTATAATAAAGTATTAGCCTTCCTCCAAATTATCACCACTTCATCAAAAAACTAGTAACTTTCTTCGAGATCAAATGCAACATTAATACACAAAAAAATAAAAAAAATATTTAATGAAATGCAATCTTTCGAAATTTGGATCTTTCAGGCTTAAAACACCTGTCTTTACACTAATGTTGATGAAGATATGGGATGAGTTTATATAAACACATTAAAACAATACTGCACTTGACAACTGTGAAAGTATGTTTACTTGTATTACATGATTTGTCCTCAATGATCAAAGTTGATAGGATGCCATTTGAATATTAGAATGCAAATTTTCTGCAGGATCAACCTTGGGACATATAATGTTCTAACTGTGCATCAAGACTACTTTTGGTTTCAGCCATGTACTCATCAAGTTGATTATCAAGTTCTTGTTTTGAAGGTAAGTTTCCTTCTTTTCTGTTATTCCACCAGCTTTTACCACGACCACGGCCTCTTGCATTTCTTAAATTATTTCTCTGTGCTTGCGGCCTATTACCACCTCTAGACTGACGACCTCCTCGGAAATTTCCTCTTTTACGAAACCCACCTCGCTGATTTAGCAATTGCTTCTTCTTAAAACCAGACTTCGGTAATCCTAATCGATCTCTGATGAGGGGTGATGTACCAGATTTAAAACCTCCACGACGAAGACCTCCTCTGCCTCTTATACTGCCCAGTCGCCCTTGAACTGACTGATTGTTAAACCGTTTACCACCAAAATTCAAGCGAGACTTGATATTGCCATTCGCAGACTGTTGCTTTCGCCCAAGCCTTTGTTGTAGACTTCGTTTCTTTATTCTTAATGCCGCTATAACTGTTGGTCGGTTAGCCATTTGTTGCGCTAATCTAAGATTTGCTGAACTGGCTTGCCTTTGCATCTGTAGTTTTTGCCGATAGTTGCTAGCAGTAGCCGCTTGAGCACGGTAAGCTGTAAAACGTTCGTTCAGAGTCATTTTCGTCGTATTCTTTAGCACTATCTTGGTATTCAAAGATGTAGCCATATTGCAAACAATAGCTGAGCACTGCTTCTCTTGCAATAAAATACTTATGCGCTTACGTTTAAAGCAGATATTTCATCTTAATTCGACAAAAAAGAATATTCAGCAAAAACAAAGCAATGGCGGATTTCACTTCAGAATCGGGCATTGGTATTAGATGTTGCCATTTCCATTTCTAAAAACACTGCATAGTGCGTTCAGACATTCAAAACCTCGCAGTTCACAAACAACGATCGGTCCACCCGCTTGCAAAGAAGACTGGAAAATAAGGAGTCTTTCGGGCTCTATTTTTTTTCTTTTTCTTTTTTTTTTCAAGCACTCGAATACGCCATCTGGTGGAGGAAAGATATAACTTCTCTCTTCAAGAAAATCACATTGCATTACGTATTTTTTATTTGTTCAGAATGATTACTTTTTTGCACAATTTCAGATTTCATTCGATATTTGTGTTCTGTGTTAGATCATAAATTAAAATTTATCCTAATTTTAATATCTAGGCTGGGATTACGGTACCTCGCTCGATCGTAGGATAGGCGTTCCTGCGATCAGTCGTAACTTGGTAGTCGTGCCTCGGCGCAAGTCCTCGTGCTTCGGCGTAAGTCCTCCTGCAGTCAGCCAATCACAGGCCGCAGTTACATTTGTTGTGGTTGCGCGCGCATCCACTTCTGTCTTAACTTACGGCAGTGCCCACTAGATTATCTAGGGGACGCTGCTTACGGCTTCTTCCAAGCTGTCGTAAGATCGCGAGGCACCGTTATGCCGTTTACGTTTTGTTTATATCGTAAAACCCTGTTCACACTGCGTTACCGGAACTCTCTTAAACCTCCGAACTCTCTGAGGGAGTTCCACAAACTCTCTGAGAGAGTTTCAACTTTCTTCGGGCTAGAGACAGTCACGACCATTCACTCTCGCAGGCTGTAAAGCTTCGCATTAACTGATTGGGTGTTGCGGGCGGTTTTATCTTAAGCGCATGCGCAAAGAACACAGTGACGTTCACTGAGTTATCTTAAGTGAGTTTTTCCATGTGAACAGGTTTCCAATTCCGGGAGGGTACCACCTCAAAATTAAGAGAGTTCGGCGGCCTAAGATATCTTAAGTATCGTAGTGTGAACATAGTATAAGTCTCTAAGTTGATCTTAAGTGAGGCACCGTAATCCCAGCCCTAATGATTTTAAACGCATTTATAATAAAGCATTATTTCAATGGTTAAAGGGACAAATTTCCTGTACGGAAGGCTGCGATCAGCACCTTCCGTTTTAAGTCCCATATTGGGACTTACACGGCATGTAGAAAAAATTGTTTCAAAAGTAATATATCTTTTTTAAACAACTGCTAACATAGAAATAACTGTTAAAGGAAAATTTAAATTCAATATTATCAAAAGAGAAGTCTATTGATATCAAATAAAAATACTTCGTTTTTTAAAGTATTCTCATATTTTTTCTCCCTTAACAAGAAAATCTTATGGGCACGTGAACGAAATCTGTTTAATGAATAAATGCATGAAATTTGCAGAAATTACTATTTATATGCCGAAGAATCGAACAAAGTTTTTCCATTTTCTATAAGAGAAGTACACCTTTAACGATTCCTTCCTCATAACAAACTTTCGTGATTGACGTAACCCAGAAAATAAGCTTAAATTAAAAATTTGAAAGCTCAGATGCTTTTATAGGAAAAGAGGAAACACTGCCCGATTGCTTTCTATCGGAATAACATGGTACTTACATTTACTTAAGATTGAAAGTGACATCGTAAATGTGCAGATCGAAATGCGAAAACGTGCTCCAGCATCAAAGGGTTCATAAAAGATATAATAATCACTAAAGTTATTTTCATATGAAGAGCGATTATGACTTGTGATCACAAGTGACGTGTGAGTCACAGGTGAAGTGATCACGAATGACAGAAGACTAAAATATTTGCAAACCTCAAGCTAATTCAGGTCGACTAAAAACAGAGGAAAATACTCTCTTCGCGTAGATCTCTAAATAAAAAAATAAATAAACGATCCAATTACAAAATAACATCTGTCACAAACGAAAATCGAACTAAAAACAAATCGCGCCTTTGTCGTTGGCGCCATATCAACAGATCATAGCCAGCAATACCAGACATAAATCTGCAAATGTGACAAAGTTTCCTCTGTTTTTCACCAATTTCTGTTCCCCCTTCATTCTGATCAAAATAGCAATACAATGACTTGAAAAGGAATAAGTAATTTTTAAGGGGAAAAAAAGTTCTTTTAATTTTTTTTCTGTTAATCAATAAATAAATTTTTCTGGTTTCAGAAAGAATATGTCCGAGCCCGAAGATTAGAATAAAAATAGAGCCCGAGACCGTGTCGGGCTCGGGTTGAGCTCGTCTCATCTCTAGTATGTAGGGTACACACCATCATTTCAGATATTTGATAACACTTTCAAATTTTAATGAAAGAGGCGGAGTTGAATTTCGAGGGGAGGAGGGGGCACGGGAAGAAATTTTTAAAACCGTATGGTTTTCTACAAAAGCGTTTGTCCGCTAATTATGATTTTTCGTCCTATTTTGTGGATCGATTTTAACATTTGAGACATTTGATAACACTTAAAAATTTTTAAAGAAGGTGGAAGAGTTGAATTTCGGAATAAGGAGGATAGTGCGCGAAAATTTTTCTTTTAAAACCGTAGCGTTTCCTGCAATAAGTATCCTTTATATGTTGTTCTCTGACGGAGACCTCCGATAAATATTATTTATTAGGTATACAAATTTCAAAGAGGGGGGGGGGAGGGGATAAATTCCGGGGGTACGAAAACGGAATCACGGGGGGGGGGGAATTTTCAAACTTTTTCAGAAACCCTCATATGATATATCATCGGAAAGTCCTCGGACCACTCTTTCATATTATGAACCTTTGTTCTACCATCACTCCAATTCGACACCCGGGGGGGGGGGGGTATTTTCTAATTCAGCTACTAATAAAGCTACAGCGAGATTCGACCTCATTTGAATGCTTGACCGTAGGTGAAACACCCCACAACGGGCCTTTGATTGGTGCGGCCTATTTCGAGGCCCGGCCCGGCTGCATTTTCACAGTTCACGGCCCGTACACAAATCAGTGAAAACAGGCCCGAACCGTGGAAAATCAATTAAATCAGGACCGGTCCGGACCAACTCAATACCTACAAAAAAATTCAGATTTTTCTTAACATACCGTTAAGATTCTTTTAAAGAATACTGCATACGTATTTACGGGACAATTTTACAGTATATTTTAAAATTATGATGCGTTCGCAAGACAGAAAATACACAATAGCAACATTAATTATTATTTAGCCTTAGACGTTTCAACATTCAAATAAGGATGCATTAAAAAAATAATGTAGCTTAGAATAAAAGAAAAAATCATGCGTCAAGCATAGATTATGAAACACTTTCCAACACACTCATAATAATGTAACAAAACTGCACTATTTAAAAAATTAAAAAATATTACGTCTAATTCAACCCTATGGAAACGCATAACACATTTCAAAACCCAACTTCAGCTGTCCCCATCTACAATCGGAAAATTAACTGAATTCTTTGAGCAGCCCTGTATAGGATATATAAATTTGTATTTATTAACTACATGCATGCCAAAATTGAGTTCACTTTAGAGATACATATACTTCAGTTGAAAATTTCCCTTCAGCCATTTCCTCTAATAAGGAGAATGGTATGTGAATACTTTTGTGAAGGCCTGTTTAGGAGTTATAGAACTTATATATATCGAGTAGCATCCAAAGGATTAGTTAAATTTAAAAGCGCATACCGAATTTTAAACAGTTCACTCCAGCCATTATGACTCAAAGGCAGTACTGTCACCGATTTCTTTTGTGTGTCCTTGTAACGGAATAAAAAATGCCACGAAAGCCCTGTTCTAACGTGATCGTAGTGAAATTCAGTGATTTATATCAGTTTCAATCCATATGAAATACAGTAGAGCGCCGATTATCGGAACTCCAATTAACCGAACTTCCAGTTATCCGAACACCCTATTTCTCCCCAAAAAAAATTTAACCGAACTCCCAATTATCCATTGGCTTGGAATAAAATTTTAAATAAAGAAAAAACTGATAGTGGATCAGAAAATAAGGAATGTAAAACAATAAAGGAGATGGGGAAAATACTAAGTTATGAAGAAGAAATTGACGAGTGGTTAAATAGTCAAGTACATGACCCTGGATATCAGATTTTAAATGATGATGAAATTGTGGATGAGATTCATGATGAAAAAGAAATTGAAGGAAATGAAAAAAAATCCTCTGAAAATAATCCAGGTCCATCACATAACGAAGCCTTTGAATGTTTGGAAACAGCCATGAAATGGCTCGAACTACAAAAGAACGTTGATCCTATTGAACTAACGTATTTAAGAAGAATTAGAAATACAGCAGCATTGAAAAGAATGTCTTCGTTGAAGCAAGCAACAGTCAAAAGCTTTTTTTGCTTAAATTATAATCTATGGAGTTCAGAAAATGATAAAAAGAGATAATTTTTTTTAATAAAAAAAAAAGAAAAGAAAAATCCATTACTAATTCAGACCTGCCAACTGCTACGAAAAAATCGTAGTTGCTACGATTTGGACTTATAAACTATGATGCTACGAAAATCAGTCTTAAACTACGATTTTTGTGTAAATCAACACAAACGCATTTTTTGTTTCTAGTTGCGATTTTTACCCCGCACAGCATATTTTTCAGGAGTGATTCTGTTGCGAAATTTCAAAGTATTCATTTCCGAAAATTTTAAAAAATTGGTCATTAGTTCGAAAATTTGGATATCGTGATAGAAAAATGTGAATTACGATTGCGGAAAAATTGTGAATATCCTGAAATGATCGCAGGAAAAAAAATCCCGAATTTCGTCAAAATTTACTGCACTGAGCTAAAAAATTGGAACCAGGCTCCTTTTACAAATGTAAAAAAAAAAAAAAACGCTGCGAAACGAAAAGAAACTTTAAATATCGTATAAAAAATTTCAAAGGAAAAAATTTACTATATTGAGTTGAAAGACTGAAACCTTATTCCTTTTACGAATGTCAAAAGATGACTGTGTAACACGAAAAACCAATCAACCAACCTCCAGATTAATTTAAATTTTGTGTGCTACGATTTCTCATTTTCAAAGGTTGGCAGGTCTGCTAATTGCTACTGCCAGTCCTAAGCTTAAATAACGAGTGAAGTTTTTAGTATAGTCAGAAACATCACTTAAATTATCTGTCCATTTATCCGAACTTTTGCTTATCCAAACTAGGGTCGGTCCCGACTTGTTCGGATAATCGGCGCTCTACTGTAGCGTCATGTCATTAAAATACTCTGTAAACGATTTCTCCCCCCTCCCCCCTATACCACAATGTAATGGAAAACTTTTGAGTGCCCCTGTAATTGAACTATTAATCCTACATACTTCATATACAATACGAAACATGCTTTGGTGACCCTCCATAACCTTTATCCACTTCATGAAAATGAGAGTCTATTGTCGGGAGTTAGAGCGTGGACAGACGGCCAGACAAACCGAATGCATAAACACTTTTCAACTTTGTTGGAAAGTGTTAAAAAGGAGGGTAAAAACATGATAACTTTTGAAGCTGTATAATAAAAAGTAGATCTGTAAAAATATTTCTCTGTCATTTATTAAGGCTTTCTTAAATCCAAAGGATCTACTTTCTGACACATTTCTGAATTAATTTCTTTTCGGAAACGGTTAAGATTTGCAGGTGTACTTATTCAGAAACTATGTAATCGAATGGTGCTATCCACTTTTTGATAAAGCCAATATATCGTTGAGAAAATACTGTCAAAGTTAGTGTTTTGAAGAATTTTCTGAAGCGATAGCACGTGAAAGGAGAAAAACTTGCGGTCACGTGACAAGAATCCCTTATATCTCTATAAGTAATTTATTTATCAAAAATTGAAAACGCTATTCGATTCCAAATCCTTTCAATAGCCAGGCCTGTCAATTTTATGCCTTTACAGTTAAAAATTAGTCAGAAAATGTGTCAGAAACTTTCGCATTATTGAACAGTGAATTTGAGAAACACCTTAGGCTAATGTCAGACGACCGAGTTTTTGCACGCTTGTGGTTTCAACATGAAAAATAAACACCTGCGAACGTTTTACGTACCGTTCCCGCCGCATAGAGCAGTCGACATTATTTATCGCCGCAACAGAGTGATTTTCATTCGATGTTTTCAATTAAGCAAAATGGATCTTCTGCAGGAAATAAATGATTTTGTAATTTTATATTAGTTATTCAAGAAATTAGAAAAAAGAAATATACACAGACGGTACTGGGTTTATCCTATTTTAAGTAATAGATTAATTACCGGGCATTTCTATTTAAAACACCCAAAATTGCAGCAATTTCCCCAGAAATTCTTCAACTATTATCGGATGTCAAAACCATCCTTCTAAGAGTTATTGTGGAAATTGATTCCAAGTCTTGTGAAACAAAACACTAATATAAGATCATCTATTCCTCCAGAAGAAATGCTAGCATTAACACTAAAGATAAGTACGCAGCACACCTTTTGTTTCATTGTTTTTACATGTTTTGACGAAACGGTCAGAGGCTAACGGTTGCTATTGATTCTGACATTCCTCATCACCGTTCGGAAACTATTGAGACGGTAAACTATCGAGAATATACTTGCGAAACTAAAAATATTTTTGGGAAGCAAAGACTGTTGACTCAGTTCATTTTAACTTAGCTAATTTTCAAACGTTTAACTAATCTTATTTAATCAAACACGAAAACAGCAATTCACAGCAGCTGATTTGGTCTTAAAATCCCTCAGTAAAAATCGCTGTAACTGAGTAAATTTGTTGTCATATGTAAATAGTATACTTTATCAGCGAAAATTAACTTTGCTGTACAACAAAATTTTACAAAAGAAAAAATGAAAGAAAACGGAATGCAGGGGCGGATCCAGAGACTCGTTTTGGGGGGGCGATACCGGATGGATGATATATAATCAACACAGTCATAGTTTCTATTGGTTAAATCATTCATTGCAGTTAATTATTATATGAATATGAAATAATTAACGCTATTTAAAATTACTATAGACTCTCGATTATCCGACGTTCAATTAACCGACACACTCGGTTAACCAACACTCTTATTATATAATAGGGCGGGCCGAAAAAAAACTTTTTTTCGATTTTCGATGATGGGTAGTGCGGAAAAGTTGCCACTGGTGGCACTAAGTTTATACAAAAAATTTGAGATTTTTCGGACAATTCCTTCATTAGTCGCAAATGGCTTGAAGTTTTCTCAAATGCTGATTTTTGAACTTCTTTTGCAAAAATTTTTAAAATGTTAAATTAAATTTGTTTTCGCTGGATTTACTTGAAACGTACTGTTTAGTGTACGAAATGGTTAAATAAGCTCTGATTATTTATTAGTTATGTGTATTTTGAATTAAGCGATTTTTATAGCCTTTTCGCGTATAACGGAGCAAAAATTGTAAGTATTGTTTGGTTCGTTCGTCGGTTTCTCTCTTTTGTCTTTATTATGTTCCTCGCTATTTCTTCGGTTTTTCGATGCGTTCAGAGTCACATATATGAATGCCGGACCACAGTATGTCTTGACAGCAATTCTGGAAGGAGAGGAGATGTGTAGTAGAAACCAGTGAAAACGCAATCAGTCATCACGAGGATGAGGGAGGAAATTGGAGATGGGAGTATCTGCGAGAGGGGATTTTAATTATTTTTCTGCCCTAAAATATAGCTATTTGTCATTAGAAAGCAGGGTCGTAGTGGCATAACTGAGA
Source organism: Maratus speciosus (assembly GCA_963932465.1). Lineage (NCBI taxonomy): Eukaryota > Metazoa > Arthropoda > Arachnida > Araneae > Salticidae > Maratus > Maratus speciosus. The sequence goes on from OZ010798.1 coordinate 464,168,408, forward strand.
GGGCGGTGGCAAAATGGATAAAAAGGGCGCCGATTGCCTTACAAAAAGGCGCAAATGCTCATATATATATAAATATATATATACAGTGAAACCTCCCTGTGCGACCACCTCCCTGAACGATCATTTTTGCATGGAACGAAATTTATTCCCATAGGCTCAATACTAATTTTACCTCCATTCAGAGACCATCCCAGTTGAACTCCTTCCATGAGCGACCCATTTCTTTGAAGAAAACGAAACAAATTCCATTTTTTCCTTGTCGCTTGAAGGTTTTATTAGAAAAATAATTCCAGAGAGCGCATTAGTCATCAAACTTCTAAACTAAGTTTATATATTTCTTTTATTCCGGTAAATTTTAACTGTTTAAACTTCTTTGTGCCTTTTTAGGCAATGAATTTAACAAATGCAATGAGTTAGGCAATGAATTTGACAAATTAAGAATGACGGTCCATAAACTACCCTGCCCTATTCTGCTGGAAACTCTCAAGGAAATAGATAAATGAATAAAATGGTCCTTATTTGTTCCCATCCAAAAAAAAAAAAAAAAAAAAAATTGCATTTATTTACTGAACTTCGAAAGGACTTAGAAATAAAAGTTATCAAAGATAAAACCGTAAAATCAAAGCAAACGTCAATGTATTCATTTTACACTCTGCAGTAATTAACTTTTGTTTTGATACTTTTTTTTCCTAATGTGAAAAATAAATTTTATTAACATTAATTGTTACCTTTTTTCAACAATTAAACTCTAGATTTAAACATGTCCTCCCTTAACGGAGGAGCGACCTCTTGGAGCGACCAATTTTTATTTGAACGGAATGTGGTCGCTTTAGAGAGGTTTTACTGTATATATGTATATATATACTGTATATATATGTATACTGTATATATGTGTATACAGTACATATATGTGTACTGTATATATATGTATAATGTATATATATATATATATATATATATACTGTATATATACATACACACATACATACTATATAAATTATGTATAAAAAATTTATTTAAAAATATATACTAGTATATTGCTATAGCGAAAACTTTATTCCTAAAATAATTATGACACCTAAATTAGTATTTTATACTATAGAAATGTAATATGCACAAAAATAGTTCCCGCAAAACATTGCACTTCTGATGTTAGATCAGTGTTGCCAACTTAGAGGTATTTGTTTTCCACCACACTTTTCTAAAAAATCTATCTCTATTTTCGAATTCCGCTCACCCTATCTAATGAGTTAATTCAAACTTTACCCCGTGTTGAGAATGCCAACTTGGCGATGCTTGCCATTTTCTGTTAGTCGGCACTGTGACAACCCCCTTTTTATTGTTTTCCGATTTTCTTTTCAGTGTAGATGTAAAGTTTGTTTTGAACCGGTCTGACGGTAATAATGGAACTCTCAAATGAGAGTAATAATAATATTAATATACCTATATATCTGTAAATAAATGTACATATAAGTTTTTTAGGAAGAAGTTGTTTAATTTGAACTGTAGAGTGTGTTTGCTTATTCAAGTTACGAATTTGATATATATTAGAACTAAGTTATGAAGACGTTTTTATTCTTCGATGCACTATGAAATAATTTGAATTTACAGAACCTGCAATCTCAATGACGACGTATCATTTTTCTGGCGTCAAAGCCCCAGGATGTCTGGATTTCATCATCGATTGAGGTAAGTACCTCAAATTAAATTATATTGAATAAATAGAATTATGAATATATTTATTAACTGAACTGTATCGAATAAATTGAATTCTTTATTTTATGATGGATTACGAAACTTTAAAAAAAAAAAGAGCTACGATTCGTACTCAAACTACGAAAATATTTGATAAAATAAGGGATTTATTAGATAATACACAAGAATTAGAGCTTGAGAATAGAAAATCACAGCTGGATCTTTTTAAACAGCAATTGAATGACAAAATGAAAACTTTAAAATCATTAAATTCTGAAATTGAACCACTGGTTCCAAGTACTGAATTTGAAAAAGAAATCGAGAAATCGGAATCTTATAATGAGAATATTATTGAATGGAAATATAAAATTTCCAAATTTTTAAATGATAACACAGTTACTCCTGAAACTAAACAAGATTCTTCAGACATTGAAAGTGATAGTTGTAGCAACAATAGTTCTCTACTAAAAAGTCAGAAAATTCTGAATCAAAATTTGATTAAACTTCCTAAACTTAATATATCTAAATATTATGGTGATTCGTGTTTATGGCTCGAATTTTGGAGTCAGTTTTCGAATGCGATTGACAATAATGAACATTTAACTCCGATTGATAAATTTTCCTACTTAAAGTCACTTTTGGGCGGAAGTGCTGCAAATACTATAGCAGGCTTTTCGCTGACTAAGGAAAATTATGCTCATGCTATAGAATTATTGAAAAATCGTTTTGGTCGTAATGACCTGGTAATAAATAGTCACATGACTAAACTGCTAAATTTGAAACCAGTACGAAATTCTAGTAACATTAAGGCTTTTAGAGATTTGTATGATGAATGCGAAATTCAAATAAGAAATCTTAATTCTTTAGGTGTTGCCTCAGGTTCATATGGGCACTTGTTATGTCCGATTCTTCTGAAACTTATTCCATCAGATATTGCACTAGAATTTAATAGAAAACGAATTAAAAACACTGACTGGGATGTTAATGAGCTGATAAATTTCATTAAAGATGAAATTGAATCTCGCGAGACCACTGTCCAATTAAACCATTTTGAAAAAATCCCTGAGAATCAGGAAAATTATAAGAAAAATTATAAAAAATTCATTCCATCAGCTTCTGCCTTAACCACAAATATTAAAAATAACTGCATATTTTGTAATCAAACTGATCACGATACTGAAAAGTGTAAGTCTTTCACCATTCCGGAAATGCGAGAAAAATTGAAAAGGGAAGGAAGGTGCTTCAAATGCTTCCGTAAATTTCACATCGCGAATTTTTGTAAAATTTTGAATGAAAATTGCAAAGTGTGTGGTAAAACATATCATCATACTGTACTTTGTAATTCTAATAAAAAAACAGAAGAATCAAAAAATTCAGGTAGTATTATTTCCTCCGTATCTCATTGCAAAGGCAATATAAATAATATCAGTAGAGAAGTAATATTGCAAACAATTCATGTAAAAGTGGAAGCGGGTGAAAATTCAGAAACTGCTCTTTGTTTATTTGACTCTGCTAGTCATCGAACTTTTATTACAGAAAATTTAGTTTCAAAATTAAAACCTGAGGTCATTAGAAAGGAAAAATTAATTGTCTATACTTTCGGTTCGAGAAAATCTGAAGAACGATGTTATGATGTCGTTAAGCTAAAGCTAATTCACTTGACGAATAGAAAACGTAGTATAATAATTGAAGCATTAGTCACACCGCTAATAACCAATTCTTTGATACAAATTCCTCCTCTTCCAATCAAAATTAAGAGAAAACTTTCCAAATTTCGTCTTGACACGTGGGAGCATTTGGAAAATAGTGATGTTGATATATTAATAGGAGCTGATTATTTATATCAAATTAATGACAAAACATACCCCATAAATAAATCATTGTTCGTCTGTGAAAATTTATTTGGGCATTCCCTCTGCGGGACAATTGACGTAAATAAAAATAGTGAGAGTAAGCAAGCTGGGGTCTTGTCCACTCAGGTTATGAAACCTATTTAAAATGATTTGAAAACATTGTAGGAGTTAGAAACTTTAGGGATGAACACTGAAGAAAATATTTCTGAATTAGATAAAGAGATAATCGAAAAATTCGAAAACAATTTGCATTTTCTTGAGCACCGATACGAAGCTAAATTGTTATGGAAAGATGATAGAAGAGATTTAGGAAGTAATTATAACAATGCTAGAAAACGATTTATTAACTTAAATCGAAAATTGCTTAAAGATAAGGAATTATTGCAGATATATAAAGAAATTGTGATTGAACAGGAATTAAATAACATAGTGGAAGCATGTTCTAATAAAACTGTAAATAGCGGTTATTTTATGCCCCACCGACCTGTCTTGCGAGATGATAAACCCACAACTAAAGTTAGAATGGTATTTGATGCTTCCTCAAAAGAAAATAGCAAATCATTAAATGATTGTTTGTACGGTGGCCCAAATTTGAACCCCGATTTATTAGAAATTATTATTAATTTCAGAAAATTCAATACTGCGTTTTGTGCAGATATTGAAAAGGCCTTTCTTCAAATTTCTGTAGCTGAAGAAGACCGAGATTACCTTAAATTTCTTTGTTTCGATAATGACGCAAACAACTTTTTCAAAATTTTAAGATTTAGACGTGTACCATTTGGCGTTACATGCTCACCATTTATTTTGGCTGCCACAATTAAACATCATATAAAGAAATATCGAGATCAACATCCAAATGTTGTATATATGTTAGATAATTCCCTCTATGTCGATGATTTAATTTCCGGATCAGATTTAGATAACGAAGCTTATTATTTATCAGTTACAGCTTCTGAAATTCTTAAAGAAGCTGGGATGAATTTGAGGAAATTAAAAACAAATTCTATTAAACTTAGGGAAATGTGGGAATCTGGTAACTTAGGTATAAGTGAGGAAAACACAGGTAGTATCTTAAAAGTGCTTGGACTGATATGGAATACTGAATCTGATATTTTGATGTTAGATGCGCAGCCCTTTGAAAAATATTACATCGATGATCCCACGAAGCGAACAGTTCTTAAAATGTTACTGAAAATTTATGATCCATTAGGATTTGTGAATCCATTTGTAATACGTATTAAAGCCTTGTTGCAAGAAACATGGCAAAGAGGTTTAGAGTGGGACAATAAATTACCTGAAGATTTGAAATGCGAGTGGAACACTTGGTGTTCAGAAGTTGTACATTTACGCACATTTGAAATAACCCGAAAATATTTTCCTAATATGATAAACATTTCTGAAAATTCACAAATTCACATATTCTGTGATGCTAGTCCCAAAGGGTATGGAGCAGTTGCTTATTTGCGTTCCATTTCATTAACTGGCGAAATTCAAACAAGTTTTGTTTGGAGTAAATGTAGAATAGCCCCCCTCAAGAAGTTAACTATTCCACGGCTGGAATTGATCAGTGCAGTAGTTGCCGCTAGAATGTGGAAATATTTAAAACAAAAATTACATATTTCGAATTTAAATATAAAGTTATGGTCGGACTCAGAAATAACTATTTGGTGGATTAGGGGTTCTACTACAAACTGGAAACCCTTTATTTCCAATCGTGTAACCGAAATTCAGTCATTGACAGATCCAAAGGACTGGAATTATTGTCCCGGAAAAGAAAACCCTGCAGATCTGCTTACGCGAGGGGAAAACTTATCGAAGTTAATGGGTAATAATGTATGGTGGTGCGGCCCACCTTGGTTATCACTATCAGAAGATATGTGGCCTTCAAAAAGGGCTATAGAAATGGTTCCCGAAGCTTTTAATGAAATGAAAGCAAAACCAAATTTAGCATTATTGTGTAACGAATCAAACTCTATTCCTAAGCCAGTATTTGATATGGCAAAGTTCAGTAGTTTAAATCGCGTGTATAATATTACTGCTTGGATAATGCGTTTTATTCATAATGCCAATTCGAAAAACCCTAAAATTTTAGGACCTTTAACTACCTCAGAAATAGAAATAGCAGAAAAATACTGGATTAAACAAACTCAGGAAACTTCATTTAAAGTTGAAATAGAAGCACTTAAACAAAAAAACCCACTTAATAAAGATTCTTCTTTGTACAACCTTAATCCACAATTCGATGAAAATGACTTACTTGTTTTATCCGGAAGACTTCAGTTTTCTGAAGTTACAGAGCAGGAAAAACATCCGTGGATACTTCCTAATAAATCTTATTTTGTAAAATTACTAATTAAGGATGCTCATGAAAGAATGTACCATTTTGGTGTAGCTGTCACTTTAGCTCACCTTCGTGAAAGGTATTTTATATTAAAGGGAAGAAGATTTGTAAAATCCGTCTTAAGATCGTGTATGATATGTCGAAAACTTAATGCTATTCCTGGAAAGGTGGAAATAGCACCTTTACCGAAAGATAGAATTATCAAAACACCAGTTTTTGAAACCTCTGGTGTCGATTTTGCCGGTCCGATTTATTATAAAACTTCTGAAGGCACTGGGAAGGCTTATATTGTCGTATTCACATGTGCTGTAACCAGGCGATTCATCTAGAGTTAGTCACCAATCTAAGTACTGAAACCTTTATCTTAGCACTACGAAGATTTTTCTCTAGGAGAGGTTTCTGCAAAATAATGTACAGTGACAATGCCAAGACATTTTCTAAGGCTGATTTGGTGTTAAAAGATGCTTGGGAAAGAATTTCTAAGCAAGAAATTTTTGATTACTTGAGAAAGAATAAAATAATATGGAAGTTTATAATTCCCAGGGCTTCCTGGTGGGGCGGCTTCTGGGAAAGGATGGTCAGATCAGTTAAAATACCTTTAAAAAAGGTTCTAGGAAAAACTTGTCTCCGTTATGAAGAGCTAGAAACAATACTTACAGAAATTGAAGCTGTGATTAATTCACGTCCCTTATGTTATCTCTACGAAGAAAATGCCGAACCATCACCTTTAACGCCATCTCATTTTTTAGTTGGTAAACGATTAATGTCCTTACCTTCTTATGGATTACCAGTCTGTACGCAAGAGAAATCCAATAAGATTTTGTTGACGAGAAAATATAAATATAAGCAACAAATTACTGACCACTTTTGGAAAAGGTGGAGAAACGAATATTTGTCAGAACTTAGATCTGCTTTTCAAATGAAAAACACAAATTCATCGCCTCAGTTCAAAGTTAACGATATAGTGATAATTCATGATGAAAAGCTCCCAAAACATATGTGGAAGTGTGGTCGTGTTAAAGAACTCATATTTGGTCGTGACTCTAAAATCAGATCATGTGTATTACAGACTGCAAAAGGCGATCTTAAACGACCTGTGCAATTGCTATATAATCTTGAATTGGACTTAGTGGACTAAAAGACACTAAAACTCTTACACTAAAAATAAGAACTATTATCGAACATTTAATTTGATTTGTTACCCATATTTACCCTTATTATTGTTTAATTTTCATACAATTCATGTGTTTCATTTTCTTTCATAGATTGCAGCATTCTTATTATTTTTGCTTTTATATCTGTAGCTGTATGTATCTGAAAATTTGTCATGTATGTAAGTATATTCTTATGTTTATTAAATTGTTTAATATAGATGCTGAACTAAGTGTTCAGCCCGGGGCAGGATGTTGAGAATGCCAACTTGGCGATGCTTGCCATTTTCTGTTAGTCGGCACTGTGGCAACCCCCTTTTTATTGTTTTCCGATTTTCTTTTCAGTGTAGATGTAAAGTTTGTTTTGAACCGGTCTGACGGTAATAATGGAACTCTCAAATGAGAGTAATAATAATATTAATATACCTATATATCTGTAAATAAATGTACATATAAGTTTTTTAGGAAGAAGTTGTTTAATTTGAACTGTAGAGTGTGTTTACTTATTCAAGTTACGAATTTGATATATATTAGAACTAAGTTATGAAGACGTTTTTATTCTTCGATGCACTATGAAATAATTTGAATTTACCGAACCTGCAATCTCAATGACGACGTATCACCCCGGATACCCGAATAACACTCTCCATACAATTATCTCCAAATGGAAAATAAAATATTAAAATAAAACAAACAAAAGCGATTTCGTTGGGTCAAAACACAAAAGTGCAAAATATTATTTTATACAATTCAATAATATTTTATATAATACAATCTCTAGGATACAAATACTAATTATGTAAAAATTTTCAGAAAAGTTATTTTCATTCAGGGAAAGAATGACGTCTATTTTACGTGAATTATTTTTAAAAATTGTAGTAATTCTTTATTTTTTCAACATTAAAAAGATATAGAGAAGCGTTTGGTTTGAATCCTTCTATTTAAACAGTTAAATATCTATATATAGTCTGCAATTGCATGAAAGACAAATATTCTTTAATATTATTACTACAGTTTTTGTTATTATTCAATTTAGTTTGTAGTAACAAATAAATATTTCGGGAAATATTAAAAATGTCATTTAATTTTCATCCCAGATTTTTTTTTTTCCTCAACAGTTATAAAGAGAAAATAACGAAATACATTAGACTAGACAAATTTTGAAGATTTCGCAAAAATTCAAACTGATAAATTCTCTTGTGAAAGAGGCACAATTAAAAAAAGTTAATATAAGTAATCTTACCTTATATTGTTTTTCCATGGACAATTCACAGTTCTTGTTATGCAAGATACAACATCAGCATATCTGAGCTGTGATGGTCATGATTTTTTATAATATTGTGTACTGTACACTATTTTTTAAAAAGTACGAAGCACAAGCTTACGAAAAATGTTTAAGATTACACTAAAATAAGTAAATAACTCGAAACACAGGCAAATAATATAAAGACGGAGTAGTTCTTTAACACTGGATGTGGAACGAGACAAACGAAGCAGATTTCACATCAGGGGCACTTTATTTACACCGACTATCGGTTGAAAATTAGAAACACGTGCATTTCCAGTTTCTGTGGAGTGGACAATAGATGTCTGATATCGGTACTCTCTTTTCTTTGGAACATAATGCATTTAGGTTTCCTTTCAAATGAGCAAACTTACAAAGGCTGTGCCCAATAATGGAGTTGTTTCTGTTTTTCAAGGATCTTGTTCTTTTTACCGCGATTCCTCTGTGTAAGCAGGGCAAGGGGGGCGGGGGACAGAAAATCTTCGGAAAAGTAATAATTCTTTAAAAGTATTACGTTGAATATATTATTTTTAAAAGTAGTATTACTTGAATTTTATTGCATGATAAGTTTTGTTTTAAAGGTTTTCATTAAATTTCATTACAACTGCTGACTGATTTACGTGGCCGAAAACACCAGCTATTTTTTATTGCCCTCAGACACTTTGTAATCGAACTGTCTTTTATATTTTTCGAGAAAAGCAAAAGATCCTTCAGAAAATGCTGTCAAAGGTGGCGTTTTGAACCGAATTTCCGGACGCGACAGTCGGGGAAGAGGAAGAGAACTGTTGTCACGAGACAACAATCAATATTAACTCAAGATGTAATTAATTTAAAGAAAAGAATCGATTGTATTACAAATTACTCAAATAACCAAGCCTGAAAGTCTCATTCTTTTATATAGAGTTTGGCCAAATATTCAGTTTCATTTTCGTTTTCAGCCCAAAATCTTAGTTTCGGCAAATGTACTGCCGAATATTCGGTATTACTATAACTGCCTCTCCCAAACGGCACTCCCATCCAAAGAGCCGCACATACTATGTATTCACATACAAGGTGATAAATCTAGAAGATATTGCTAATATTGATTAAATTCATTATTTTTAAATTAAATTATTTTTTAATAATTTTATGTTTATAGCTCCTTATATTTCATTAATTTTTATTTCAATGAAATTATTTTTTAATTAATAATTATTTACTGCCGTTTCTACGCAAAACATTATTCAGATAACATGCATATATTTATGTTAATTACTTTGAAATTATTTTTAAAACAGTTTCGCCTTCGTTTTCGCTCGAAACTAGGAAGGTACCGAAATTCGGTTTCTGTCGAACACTATTTTTATGTTTGCAAATAAGCAGAAATTTTCGCATTATTGAACGTTAAAAAATACTTTTTTGAGAACATAACTTATAAATTTCGGAAAATCGAGTTTTTATTTTAGCAGCTTTATCAACGGAATTAAGACTTCTTTATGTGGCCAAAATTTTCAATAGACGATTGCATTTTTTAAAAAGACGACCACAACACGATTACTTTAAAATAACTGAATTGTTTCACTTCTAATTTTGTCAGCTTTTTTTCTTATATAATTATGCAGTGCATTAAGGATTTTTTTTTTTTTTATCATCAAAAATCAGTATTTTTCTACGATAAAAGTTGAATATTTCCACACTTTGTCTCGTCTAGTCATTAAAATAAGTCATATTTAATTAAAAATTACTGTTTGTTTTAACTTCAGATAAGCCAAATTTAAACTACAATGGCCGCCACAACTCACGCGCGCGCGCACACACACACACACACACGAAACGCACCAGAAGAACGGCAATAGCTTCAAATATATTTGCATTTTTTAAAAGTAACATGTATGAAAATTATATTTTAGCATTGTATTAAAAATAAAAAGCAAAGTCAAAGAAAATAGAAATTCTTAAGAGGGCTGGTCACTCAGCTTATGCATTCATATATTTAAAATATCTTCTCGGGAAATTCACATTTTTAACATCTTTTTTCTGTGTACTCAAGATTTTAACACTTCACACACTCGTAAGATTTTAACACTTCATATAAAATTAAGTCTATACTTTAGAAATATTTTTTGTGGGAAAAAATTGAAAAGAAGAAGAATAACACATTTTTTCCTACCGCAATTAAGCTTATATGTGTTCATTATTTTGCAGTTATTTTTTACTCGATATCTTGAAAAGAAGAAATGTATCTAAAAAATGATAAGGTTTAACTGGAAAAGTTATTTTTCGTTTTCACCTTAATGGGAATTTTTAAAAATTTGATGTATGTATCAATGAAAATTATTTAATAATGTCGTCAAAAGTTTTGGGCAGCTAAAAAGATGTAAAACAATTAAGAATCCTCGACTGAAGAGGAATTTTGTGTAATACACTACTTGTTTTATTACACAAAACATTATAAAACTGCTATAACAGTTGCTTAATTCAATATTTTATTTTTCGTTTTTAACGTTCGCAGATGCCTGTACGCCGAGCATGTGTCGTGTGTTAATTAGTATTTCATGGGAAAATACCTCACACCCGATTTCTATTTTTTCCAGAAATCTCGGAATACGGTATAATTAATAAAAGTGTCACATCTGGTATTACTACAGAAACCATTGGGTTTCTATAGAACCCATACCTAGTTGAAACTCTATAGTTGAAATGGTAATTTGTCTTCTTAGGAACTCCCACGTTATTGACTAACAGCATTGAAAACTAAACACAAACACATTTGCACTTCTCCTTACTTATATTCATCCATTCTTTTGTAAAACGACTTTTACAATTTTAGTGGTTTATCTATTTATTTTAATTACATGTGTATTTTTCAATTTATAAATCGGGATGATGTTTGAAGTTTAAAGCGGTCAAGCAGATCCGTTTTTTTTTTTTTTTTAAACGTTTTTAGATATTGGCATTTTCGGATGCTAAAAATGTAATCGAATTTCTAAATAGATATGAAAATTTAACATTTTCTTCTTTCAAAAACAAAATTTACATAAGTTTCCATTGCGAAATCTTGTGAAGAATTAGTCTTGGCGGTCTAACTTATATTATCATTAAAAAATTATGGAATGCTCCAGTTTAGTAGAACCCATGTGTGTGAGTGTGTGTGTGTGGGGGGGGGGGGGGAGAGGATTGAAATTACAAAATCACGATAGCAATTTTTTTAAAGTTATTTTTGCAGAGGCGCTGAAAAAAATCTGACCAAGTGACCAAGGGCACCATGATTACAAAAACACAATATTAGTTTTTTCAAAGTTATTTTTACAGAGGCGCTGAAAAAAAAAACCTTACCAAGGGCGCCATGATTACAAAAGCATGATATTAGTTTTTTGAAAATTAATTTTACAGTGGCGCTGAAAAAATCTCACCAAGGGCGCCATGATTACGAAAACACGATATTAGTTTTTTGAAAGTTATTTTTACAGACGTGCTGAAAAAATGAACAAAGGGCGCCATGATTACAAAAATACGATATTAATTTTTTTAAACTTATTTTTACAGAGGCGCTGAAAAATATTTGATGAAGGGCGCCATGATTACAAAAACCCGATATAGTTTTTTGAAATTTATTTTTAGAGGCGCTGAAAAAAATCTGACCAAGTGTGCCATGATTATAAAAACACGATTTTACTTTTTTTTAAAGGCATTTTTACAGAGGCGCTGAAGAAAATCTGTCCAAGGGCGCCATGATTACAAAAATACGATATTAATTTTTTTAAACTTATTTTTACAGAGGCGCTGAAAAATCTCTGACCAAGGGTGCCATGATTGCAAAAATACGATATCAGTATTTTGAAACTTATTTTTACAGAGGCGCTGAAGAAATCTGACCAAGCGTGCCATGATTACAAAAGCACAGTATAGTTTTTTGAAATTTATTTTTACAGAGGCGCTGAAAAAAATATGATCAAGGGCGCCATGATTAGAAAAACACGATAATAACTTTTTAAAAGACAGTTTTACAGAGGCGCTGAAAAAAAATCTGTCCAAGGACGCCATGATTAGAAAAACACGATATTAGTTTTTGAAAATTTATTTTTACACAGGCGCTGAAAAAAATCTGTCCAAGGGCGCCATGATTAGAAAAACACGATATTAGTTTTTGAAAATTTATTTTTACAGAGGCGCTGAAAAAATCTGACCAAGGGCACCATGGTTACAAAAACACAATATGGTTTTTTGAAATTTATTTTTACAGAGGCGCTGAAAAAAATCTGTACAAGGACGCCATTATTAGAAAAACACGATAATAGTTTTTTGAAAAGCATTTTTACAGAGGCGCTAAAAGAAAAATGTGACCAAGGGCGCCATGATTACAAATACACATGTTAGTTTTTTGAAAGTTATTATCTTACAGAGGCGCTGAAAATATCTGATTAAGGGCGCCATGATTAAAAAACACGAAATTAGTTTTCTGAAACTTATTTTTACAGAGGCGCTGAAAAATATGACCAAGGGCGCCATGATTAGAAAAACACGATAATAACTTTTGAAAGACATTTTTACAGAGGCGCTGAAAAAAAAATCTGTCCAAGGGCGCCATGATTAGAAAAAACGATATTAGTTTTTGAAAATTTATTTTTACACAGGCGCTGAAAAAAATCTGTCCAAGGGCGCCATGATTAGAAAAACACGATATTAGTTTTTGAAAATTTATTTTTACACAGGCGCTGAAAAAATCTGACCAAGGGCACCATTGTTACAAAAACACAATATGGTTTTTTGAAATTTATTTTTACAGAGGCGCTGAAAAAAATCTGTACAAGGGCGCCATTATTAGAAAAACACGATAATAGTTTTTTGAAAGGCATTTTTACAGAGGCGCTGAAAAAAAATTTACCAAGGGCGCCATGATTACAAAAACACGATATTAGTTTTTTAAAAGTTATTTTTACAGAGGCGCTAAAAAAATCTGACTAAGGGCGCCATGATTACAAAACGCGATATTAGTTTTTTAAATTTTTTTTTAGAGAGGCGCTAAAAAAAATCTATCCAAGGGCGCCATGATTAGAGAAATAGTTTTTTGAAAGGCATTTTTACAGAGGCGCTGAAAAAAAAATCTGACTAAGGGCGCCGTGATTAAAAAAAAACGATATTAATTTTTTGAAAATTATTTTTACAGAGGCGCTGAAAAAATCTGAACAAGAGCTCCATGATTACAAAAAAACAATATTAGTTTTTGAAACTTATTTTTACAGAGACGCTGAAAAAATCTGACCAAGGGCGCCATGCTTACAAAAACACGATATTAATTTTTTGAAAGTTATTTTTACAGAAACGCTTAAAAAAGTCTGACCAAGGGCGCCATGATTACCAAAGCCATCGCTCTGACAATGGGACCAAATGAAATTAAAATGAAAATCTCCTGTCTTAAATCGGAATTCCTTTTTTTTTTCTATCTTTTGTCTTTTGTACTTTCGCAATAAAAGCAGAAATATCAAACTACCGGGCAGCCACCCAGGGCGCCAAACATTTGACAGAAAATATGCTAAATACGCCATTAATTCTAATATTAATTTATGTGAAAGTTACTATTCTTCGGGGTACTGAATAAAATCTGGACCTGGGCGCCATGACTATCGAAGTTTCTGTCAATGAATCCATTTAAAATGAGAATCTGTTTCTTATACAGTATTTCGTCGTTTATACTTGTGCAAAAGGCATAAATACAAAAATACCTGGCAACACCAGGGGCGCTAAATACTTAGACGCAGAAAAGAAAATATGCAAACTTATTAGACACTTATTAGAAGCATTCTTCGAGCAGAACTTATTTAGGTGTATATCTAAATAAGTGAATACTTAATATTATTTTTCTTAGAATTTATCATTAGTACAGGCTTTGAAACAAGGTCTGGTCAGGATACAATGTTTAAGAATGGCATATCTGATTGTCGATAACTTATGTTATCTCGAAATTGGGTTATCTAATTGTCTTTGATCACACATAGTTTGCTTATGCTATACTTTAAAAAATAAAAAGCATTACTTTTTAATTTTCCAAATGAAAATCTTTGAAAATTTTATGCCTTTCAGAATACAGAACTTTAAGCGTGCTTAAAAAAAAAAAAAAAAAAAAAAAAAAAAGTGACGATGGGCGCACCGGGCAGTTGCCTCGTTGCCCGGTGGGCCAGTACGACCCTGTTAGAAAGATTAAAAAAGTGGGAACTTTGAAGCAGGCAGTTCGTCTGAATCAGAATTTGAACCAGGGCCTTCAAAAGCAGACACTCCCAAACGCATATCCCTTTCTCACACAGCGTTCACCAGATTTAGAACTGATATATCATATAGGTAAACTGCGTTAAGAGCTTCATCGTGCTTCAGGATGCAGGAATTGTGATAACCAGGAATAAAAATCTCGTCATCGAAAAAGACTTGGTCAGGAGACAGAAAAAGAAAGTTGACAAAAAGATACAGGAGGAAGGAATATCTAGGAAGATGAAACGTTACAACCATATTTTTTATAGTAGAAATAATAACACGATCTTTATAGAAAAAAGGGAACAAGCGGCACCGTCGAGAGAAATACGAAGCACGTAATCCCTAATGGCGTGCGAAAATGTACTTGTTCATTTTTACGAGACTGTTCCTGTTTCATGGACATCAAAAATGCAAAAGGCTGAAGATTTGAATACTCTATTAATCTAGCTCCGTTTCTGTTGGTAAAGGTCTTAGGCCAAGTGGTTCTACCATCTAGTTTAGACAGTTGATGTCGCTGTCAGAGTGGGAGCTCGTTCGTATGAAGAATACATATCAAATGTTGCAGTTCTCTTCTTGGTTTTTTTCCAAAGCAGGCTTTATTTTGGCTTAAAAAATTATATAATGATTTTGCTATTTCTCCACAGTGGTCAGAAGGAGGTGTCAAGTGACCCAACTATTCCAAACCACGTTCGGACAACATGGTGATATTTGTTTCGTCTTTCTGTCGACGGTGCTGTTAGTCCCCTTTTTTATGAAGATTGTTTTATTTTTTCTATTATCAAAAAAGATACTTGTAATTTTTCTTCCTCTAAGATCTTCCTCCTCCTGTATCTTCTTTCCAAGTTTCTTTTTCTGCCTCCTGACCAAGTCTTTACCGATGACGAAATCATTATTCCCTGTTGTCAAAATTCCTGCAATTTTTGCTCACTTTTACGCGAAAAAGCTATAAAAGTCACCTAATTCAAAATGCACATTACTATTAAATAATACATAACACAGGCCTGCGAAATTGAAGTTTTTGAAAAATACAAGAGACGTTTTCGCGGATTCTTATGTTATTTGGTGTGCTGATTTCGAAAATGACCTCCATTTTGTCCCATCACATCAGGATTTTTTGTAAATCGATATCGATATTTTTGCTAAAATCCTATTTGAAAAGGAATTCTCTCGAACAATTTTGCATCTACTGTTCATCTGGCAACAGTGGTTTTTATCCGTGTAAATGTATGTAAAATAATAGATTCTCGGTGAGGCAAAGTGATTTTTCAGTAATCGATTACTTTTTAATAGGTTTAAGTGGATGAAAACAACTGCTACCATATCGCACGAGCCGCCTCTGGTCGAGGATACAAAAAGTTCCCTCGAGTTTAAACTTTTTACATCAAATTATGGTGCAGTTTCTAGAAAAATATCATCTACATGCTATTTTAATTTGTTTTTATTAAGGCAATTTACATAAAATAGACAACTGACCAAGAGGAGCAAATATTATGTATGTGTACATGAAAGTTTCAAACAAATTTTAAACTGAGCAAAAACAAAACAAAAAGTTTCTATTTAAGTACGTACTCTTTTTCTATGAAACTTCTTTTTGATGTTCTTCTTTTATGTTCAATCTTGGGCCTATCTCGTGTTCGTGTTAGCATCCAACAGTAGACGGCGAGCATGATCTTATCCCATCATTTTTTTGAGCGCTCCATATCTTTGATGCCTTGATGGAGCCTTTCGCCTTGTTCTTCGCTGACTGATCCTAAATTTGCGGGTGAAAAGGTGCACATGTGAGTGAAGGAAATGTATTTTGGCAATTATGGAACAACCCAACACTTGAAATTTGTCCATCATATTCATTACAATTGGTTTATAGTCAGGATTCTTGTAAATACACACAAATTTGCTGACGACATCTTTGAAGGCAACCCAAGCTTCTTTTTCCTTTGTTGTCATACTAGTCTTAAATTCTTTATCCTTCAGAAGCTTGCGGATATTTGGGCCAACAAAGATTACCTCTTTCAACTTGGCTTCGGATAAACCTGAAACTTTTTGCACAGGTATTTGAAACAATCGCAATTATTTGAAAAAATCGCAATTATTTGAAAAAATCGCAATCATTTGAAACAATCGCAATCATTTGAAACAATGCAATTTTTGGCTCAACTAAACTGTTCCGAATCACATTCTTAGGGCCTGGCTTAACATTTTGTCTTTTCGGCCATTCTTTTTTGACCCAATGTTGAGTCTTATCACGGCTGTCCCACTCACAAATGAAACATAGATACTTTGTGTATCCGCATTGTTGACCAAAAGCATGGAGGTAACTTTCAAATAACCGCAAACGGTCCAACCGAGGTCGGCTTATTTAGTTTTGTTGAGGACGTAAGCCAGGTTTTAATAGCGTTCTTTTAAATGCACCGAGTATCCAACTGGTACAGATGCATACTGGTTTCCGTGATGAAGAAGGACAGCTTTAAGGCTCCTTTTCGATGAATGTATAAACAGCCTCCATTCATCTTTTCCCCCAGGGGAATACCTTCTTTAGGTATTTACGGGTTTCGCGACCCCGGGTTCCCGAGCGATCTTTCTCCTTTCCTGTTTTCTTCTCTTTTTAGTTGTCTATCCTTTTTGCTTTGTTTCACACTTTTTAATCTTCTTTTTTCAGTTTCTTATCCCTCTTTGTTCTTGTTCATGTTTTTTACTGACCATTTTGTTCAAATTGTTATTTGTTCTACTAACATTGTTCTTGTTCTTTTGTTTAAAAAAAAAAGGAAAAAAAGTTTAAAATATTGAAAAAAGACAAAAAATACACCTTGTTTCTAAGTTCTCACCCACATCACTTTCTCTTTTTTACAATAGTGGATTTTTTTATTTTTCACGTGAGACACTCTGGGTGTTGAGGTTTTTTAATCTCATCGCCTCGTTTCTACCTCTTTAGGCTGATCTCGAGTCCCAGAGTGCAGGGCATCTCCGAATTCCGGTTCCGTGATCGGTGGGCGCCGTACTTGTATGGCGGTGGTTAGGAATGCACTGGGCGACTGGTGTCCTTTCGACGTAAGGGCGATGTAGGTTGGACAGAGCTGTAAAGGCTTACCTACGACAACCGAGTTCCACTGTGAAAGAACTAGAGTTTGGAGATGCTATCGAGTTTAACCCAACGTTCGAAAAACGTGGAAGTTTGTTGATAGTTTTCACCCTTTTGAGACCTGCGCCTAAAGTAACGGTAAGAAGAAGGGTCGGTGACCAGGCCCGATGCCTGGCGTTTTAAACATTATCTCTCAAATATGGCTACAATATCAGACAATAAGACAAGCGATCTGGAGGCCCCACAAGCTAATAAAGAGAATTTTGATGCATCGAGCTCTAGCTCAAAGGCTACTGTCAATCAAGGCAATAAATTATCATGGAGTGAGAGAGTCGAGGATTATGTTTCCACAACGGAATCTAACAATCCCAACTCTCATGAAAATAAAACTGAAGAAAGATTCTTTGTCGTCAAACGCCAAGAAGGGAGTTTTGATAAAACATCACCCTTTCTAATTAATAAATCTATCCAAGGACTGGTTGGCGAACCCAAAACAATAAAAAAACTCCGTATAGGTGAACTCCTAATTGAAGTAAGCAATAACCAACAAGCATTAAACTTAAAAAAATGTACTCACTTTGCAAACATTGCTGTTATCATATCGCCACATAGAACCTTAAACTCATCTCGCGGAGTGATATCAGAATCTGGCCTCTTGCATGTAACCGAAGATGAAATAGTGGAAAACTTAAGGGAACAAAATGTCATAGCAGCTAGACGTATAAAAATAAACCGCAGAGATGAACAAATTCCAGCTAACCAAGTACAAATACCTACCAAGCATATTATTCTGACGTTTAATACTCCCAACTTACCCAAATATATAAAAGCTGGATATCTATCATGCTCTGTCAGACCGTACATCCCAAAACTGTCAGCGCTTTGGGCACTCAAAAGCATCATGCCGAGGTAAAGAAACCTGTGGTCGGTGCAGTGCAATGCTCCACCTTGTTGTGTCAACTGCAAAAAAGATCATCCATCCTATGCCAAATCGTGTGAAATGTGGAAAATAGAAAAAGAAATACAGACAATACGCACAAGACAAAATATATCATACCCTGAAGCCAGAAAAATAGTCGAATCCAGAACGCCCAAAGTTGGTGTATCATATGCTGCTGCCTTAACAAAAACCGTTCATAAAACTTATAAAACTATCGCAACTCAAACTGAATTCCCAACTAGACCTAATTGCCAACCTAATCAAAAAGAAAATGACCTGTCTATTAATTCTGGTAAGACAAATAGATCGACGCAGTCTGCTCCTCCTAAGTCACCTAAATCTTTTCCTCCTAATTCACAAAAATCTGTTCTTCCTAAATCATCTACAAATGCTTCTTCAAAATCATCACAATCTTTTATTTCTAAACTTCCATTCCATAGTAGAGGTTCTCAAAATACAGCTAAAACAACCTCTGTGAAACCAAACCATAAATCCGATGTAGAAAAATTTAACTTACCAACAGTTAAAGCCTCTGTGTCATCTGAAAATACAGCCAAAAGGAAAAAGAGTAAAACATCCAAAAATAAAACCCAATCAATACAGAATGATTAATGGAGGAAGATGATGCTGTAGCTCTTCACCCAGAACCGGATGAAGAATTTAACGATGGAGATAGTATGTCTACTATCTCCGGATAAAATAATGCTGATAAATTACAAAAAAAAAAAATCATTCATGTCTAATATTATCTCATGGAACTGTCGTGGTTATCACAATAAACTTGATGAAATCCGTAATATTCTAGCAGACCATCAGCTTTTATGCTTAGCTCTGCAGGAAACCCATCTAAAACCCACTGACAAAGCGAAATTACGCAACTATGCTACCTATAGAAAAGATTTTACAGGCAATGAAAGAGCTACTGGTGGAGTGGCTCTTTTGATTTCTCGCAGTTCCCCTCATTCTCATATTTTATTAAACACAAGCTTACAAGCTGTTGCCGTCCGTGTATATGCAAAACGTCTCATTACAATATGTACTATTTATTTACCACCCCACCAAATTATTCAGTCAGCACTACTTGATGATC
The DNA here is from genome assembly GCA_963932465.1 of Maratus speciosus. Classification (NCBI taxonomy): domain Eukaryota; kingdom Metazoa; phylum Arthropoda; class Arachnida; order Araneae; family Salticidae; genus Maratus; species Maratus speciosus. The sequence goes on from OZ010798.1 coordinate 464,188,064, forward strand.
TCCTTCTCCAACTCCCCACTCCTTTAGTCATTGTTGGGGATTTTAACGCTCATAGCCAACTGTGGGGTAATTCTGACTCTAATCAACGTGGTGATACAATAGAGAAACTAATTTCTGACAATGGCTTATGCCTACTTAACCCTCTGTCTACCAGAAGGGTCCAATGGACCCGACATGTACATTCAAAATATTTATTCAAACCAGAAATTTCTTCAAAACAAACTAAATTTATAAATCAGACAATAATAAGTTAAATAAACAAATTAAATAGTTTTAAGTAAAAATTCTGGTGTAAAATGTTTTTATAAAACTTGAGTAAAATTTTCGGTAGTTCTAGGGTTAATAACGGTGATCATACGTATTTTCATGAACCAACACGCACCTTTCATGCCATAGATCTCACTATCTGCTCTCCATCTATCTATCCGTATTGGAACTTTTGGGTCTCCAATAACCTGCACGGCAGTGACCATTTTCCCACATTTATTTCACAGACAACTCCTGACGGGGATTCTAATAAATATTTTAAACGCTATACCTACGACAGAGCCAATTGGCCAACTTTTACAGATCTGGCTAAAATTACAAGCGATATGATAGAAGGTGATATTGACGATGCGCTTGATAATATCACACAGTGTATTATCAATGCTGCAGATCTTAGCATTCCTAAATCATTTTCTACACCGCGACACAGGAAACCTTGGTGGAATGATGAATGCAAAAGGACAAAAAATTCAACAGAAGGCTTGGAGCATTTTCCGACGCTACCCGACTAATACTAATTATATCTCTCTATTCTAATAAACTTTTTTACCAAAAATAAAACCGACTTCAAAAACTACTACAAAGTAAAAAATAATTTTTTTACATAATAGTTAATAAGAAATTAAATTAAGAGCATTGTATTTACCATGCGTATTATTATATTTATGTACATTAATTTGATTTTTTGGAGTCGGTGCCAGCCAAACGAAGTTAAGTATAATTATCCAACAGACACATATCCAAATATCTACGAGTTTTTTTACGATTTGTTATTCAGTTAAAAAATTTGAATTTTACCATTTTTGAAACATCTCATCTGATTTTATAAACGCGTATTTTCAAGTGAGATTAGTTGTAATTATGTGTGCTAAATTAAGGGTTATTTTAAAATTAATGCGTTTATACAGGTTATTATGTAAAAAAATCGTAGCCAAACACAGATTTTCAAATGCAGGATGGTGTCAGAGTTGATTGAGAATGGATTTTTTTTCCTAAACGGTTTTGCTGAATCTTGTTACGATTTGTATTGGATAAACAATTTTAATTTTGAACTTGGCTTGGCTGGCACCGACTCCAAAAAATCAAATTAATGTACATAAATATAATAATACGCATGGTAAATACAATGCTCTTAATTTAATTTCTTATTAACTATTATGTAAAAAAATTATTTTTTACTTTGTAGTAGTTTTTGAAGTCGGTTTTATTTTTGGTAAAAAAGTTTATTTTTCACTTTTTAGTTTTTTTTGAGTTATAATTTTTGCATGATTCTTTTGGAGGAAATTACGGACTTTTAAAGATGTTATTTTGATAAGTAAATACTTTTGTCCAGATTTGTGTGTACATTAATAACAGGTTTTTTATGAAATTTTTCTATATATATATATATTACATTTATTCTTCTTCAGATTTAATAGCTTTATTTTTTAATTAAATATTTTTGTTTCTCTATTTGGACATGGGTGGAACGACAAGAGGCTCGCATGAAAAAATATCGAACTTTGGAAACTGACAATAAAAAGTTCTTCGGCTTACTAAAAATGCTCTATAAAATAGAGAAGAGAGACCCAATGACTTATTTTTCGGGTTGCCCTAGATGAACGGGTTTGATACCTGGCATCGGCGTAGGAGACCACCTAATCGCCACGTAGCGGCAATAAACCTGAGGAATGCCTAGATCGTTTTACTATCGGCGGTGCCTGTTTCTTAATTATGAACATTTTTATGCCAGTTACTTAACATTTATATCTTGTTGCTTAGCACCTGCGCATTGCTACTCATGTTGATCTCGTAATTTAGAAGCTTAATCAGATGACGAGACATTCATATTGGCAAGGCACCTGAGAGGTATAATTCATAGGAAAATTCGGGGTCTTCGCACCTATCGACGGAGTTTACATGCACCAGGAGCCATTAGGGTACATGACAACCGAATAACTTATCAAAAAATGATCGTGAAAAGACTACAGGGGAAAGTCTTAAATAGCGTTCCCTCAAATGGCTGGTCATTGATGAAATTTCTAGGGTGTCAAAAGAGAATTTATATATAATTCATTTGAGGTTTCAAGAATTAAAAACAATTTATTTTTAGATGGCATTAATGTTTTCTTATATAGAGATATTATGCAAGTGCCAATATGTAATGTATACGTAATGCCAATGTGCTTAAATGCATGCTAAGCATTTCAGCATGGTACTTTTATTCATAATTTAAATTATTTGCTTAATCTTTCGCCAAATCTAAAGATTCTGATAGAAAAATTGAGAACTCATTGCATCATGACGGCATTTTGTTTATTTTTGTTTATAATCTTTCTTGACAAAATCAGCTTAACTCACTTAGGCATTTATGCTTCTTATTGCATCATCATTTGCAATACACTGGGCAGTGGAGATTTTAAAACTATTAAGTAATCTACCGTTATTGCGTCCACTGCCAATTGTTGTTTCTGAGCTAATATGATTTGGTGCATTTAAGCGTTTTGCGAATTAAATATTTTATGATACCCACATTTACATTAAACCAATTGCTGCTGATATATTTTTTGTTTCATGCTAGCCTTAACTGTGGGCTCGATTACGGAAGATTAGAAATTCATCGTCATGCTCATTTAATAGTCTTGTTTAACGTGTCATTGGTCTGCATAGTAACTGACGTATTTTAGTGAGTATAGTGCTGCAAAACATATAGAACATATAGAACTTTCGGCAGCAACTTATGATATTCGTATTTCCTTTAAACCATGTTTGCTGTTAGTATCGTACACTTTTTGCTTTTATCGGGCAATCTGATTCAGATTTACTTGCTCTCATTTCTTGATACAATTCAAATGTTTTCATGACTGCGTAACTCACTGATTTGCTTTCGCCATTATGCTTATGCCTACTGATGTTTAAGTTCTGTGCCATGTAAATACACCCCAGCATAACAATGCCGCCTGTAATACTAATTAGAGTAACTCCCTTTATTTCTTTCTATGTTGTTTATCTTGTACTTTAACAGCATAGGGATCTTGGCTCAACTTCTGTTTGCATATATAAAAGTAGACAAATGGTTGTTTATAATAAATAAAGTTATAAATATTGAAAAACTTGCTTGTGTATATGAGACAGTGGTACTACTTAGTTATCCCGTCGACCAAAAATCTATCGCCAAACTATAAGATTAAATGCCAATAATGGTTGATCGTAAATGTCACATTCACTTGACTTTCAGCAAGATACATGTGTTTACGTCATCAAGTGATTTTTATTTCGACGTTTTATTTGTATTTCGATTAATGTTATACTAATTTATTTGTTCTTTCGTTATTTAAAATAAAAATTATGTCAATTTGTATAATTTGGCAAGTGGTTTGGCGATTTATATAATCTGGCGAAATTGGTCGACGGGATAACTAAGTAGTACCGAGACAATTAATAGGTTGTCAGAAAATATGCGTGAAATTTTCATTTTCTCTTCAAGGCCCCTATACAGGAAAGTTATCATTAATGTTATCTTGTGGAAATATTAAAGGCAATCAAAAAGCAGTCATACATATAACTGTTTAATATAATATAATATAGGTATGTATATAATATTATGGTACTTTTTAATTATCCCGCCGACCAATTTTGCCAAATTATATAAATCGCCAAACCACTCGCCAAATTATACAAATTGACGTAATTTTTATTTTAAATAACGAAAGAATAAATAAATTAGTAAAACATTAATAAAAATACAAATAAAACGTCGAATTAATGGTTTTATTGGCCCTTATTGGCATTTAATCTTACAATTAATTAATTAATGGCAAACCATTATTGGCATTTAATCTTACAATATGGCGACAGTAATTTGGTAGACAGGATAACTAAGAAGTACCAATATTATACAGATATATATATATATTATGTGCCGCCAGTCTGATGTTATGTGTTTAATTAAACTAAACTATTGTATACTAAATTATTGTTTTGTATTTAGTTTGCTTCTGTATTATTTAGCATTTGAAATAATGGTGTATTTTTAATAAATGTATATTAAATTACTATTTTGAATGCGATTGCCAATTGAGAATTTTAAATATGAATGTCGATTAGAAAATGCGAAGAAACAGATTGGGGAAGATCCATTACAGAATTTGAATGGGAATATCGCCAAATTAGTCAGTTACAGCCAAGTTGGCTTTATTTATGGCGACTTATTTTGGTCACAAAATTTGGCGATAATTCACGTAACTACGCAAAGTTTTGCGACAACTTAGCGCTAACGTATATGAATACCTAGTTTTATTCTTATGATTGAGTAATCGGTTACAACAATGAAAGATAATTTGGGTGAAATCCTTCATTTTATTGGTTTTTGTTGAATTACTAAAAAACTACTCAACCAAATTCGATGAAACAGAAGTGGTACCAATTCGAGAGTATCCCCTTTCAATTAAAACAAAAATCACATAAATCGAACAAAAAGTTCCGGAGCAATCGGTGAACATACATAAAAAAAAAAAAAAACATACATACGCGTCGAATTGATAACCTCCTCCTTTTTGAAGCCGGTAAAAAAAAAAGTAACTACCGCTGTCACCGCCGCCGCCGCCGCCGGTTTTGAATTTTTTGTGACCGGAGGTTTTTCTTCGTTAATATTGAGAAACATAATGCATACAAAAATATGAAAATCAGTGGTTTTATACAGAAATGTTTGATAAACACGCTGATGCAGACAGTTTTCAAATCGAAGAATTATTTTAAGAGATATTTAATGCTAAATTTGGACAAATTCGTTCCACTAAAAAAGTTTTATAGCAGCAAAAACTATGCATGGCAGTGTAATCATTTTTAGATCATTTTATGCAATAGCATTTGCCGGAGTGCAGATTGCATTAATTTTTTTATTTTGACTCATTTTTTCAGGTTTTATTTCTATTTTAAATTCAAATTTTCAGCATTTCTAGAGATATTTTTTACAGATTTCAGAAAATTGTACTAATTTAAACTGTTGCCAACTGTATAAAAAGTGCAAGCAATAATGTTTGCTTCAAATTAAAAATTTATTTACACGTGACTATTATAAACAGGAAAAAAACTTTCAAATTAGAATTAAATAATTATGTATAAAAAGCAGGAACTTATTAAAAATTACGTCATAAAAAGTATACACGTGAATTTTAAAAGAGAAAGGATATTGTAAAATAATAAATTCCTTAACATGCGTTAGAAGTCTTAAATAGGAGAAATTACGTCATATTTACGTCACATTACAGCTATTACATAAAATGAACACAAAATAATATTGCAAAAAAGTTTAAATTTAGAAATTGCGCTAGACATTTATTTAATATTTTGAGAGGATATTTTCAACTATTTTTGTTAGGAAAGCGCAAATAATATTTCATTGCTAAAAAAAGTACTTTCACGCGATTATTTAAAAGAGAAAGAATAGTTTGGTAAAAATTACGTCCGATTAAAAACGATTAATTTAAAATGTCTCATTTAAAAGAACTTTCTTTTCGCTTTGTTAAAAAATACCAGGAGAAAAAGACTCTGTTTACTTAATTCCTTTTATATTAGCTTATTTTGAAATGTTGTTACACGTGTCTACGTCATCAAGTTATTTTTATTTCGACATTTTATTTGTATTTTTATTAATGTTGTACGAATTTATTTCTTCTTTCGTTATTTAAAATAAAAATTATGTCAATTTGTATAATTTGGCGAGTGGTTTGGCGATTTATATAATTTGGCGAAATTGGTCGACGGGATAATCAAGTAGTACCGCAGCGGATTTGGCGTTAAAATTCCCCAATCAAAGAGAAATGAATAGAAATTCGTTTATAGGGAGATCGTTACTGTTTTTTAAATCATAATTCAATCTTTCGAAATCTTTTTAAAGCCGATCAAATTAGCGTGCATTTAGAGCCTGAGGTGTCTGGACGGGGGTTGGCGAGCGTAGCTCGTAGGGGGCCGAGCCCCCTAGTTGCTTACAAAAAAGCAAGGGCTGATGCTAGAAGAGTGCGACGTAAAAGCCAACGTGAATCCTGGATGCAGTACATTTCCAACATAAACTCTAATACATCAAGTAAAGATCTCTGGAAAAAAGTGAAAAATTGTATGGGACTTTACTCAGAAAACCATATCTCAATCCTCAATCACAATGGACAAACAATAGCTTCACCCAAAAATATTGCTGAAACAATAGCAAATACACTTGCATCTAATTCTAGCTCCGACTCATACCCGGAACCGTTTTTATCATACAAAAGACATATGGAAACTACCAGCATAAATTTTAACTCTCGCCACTCTTATGATTATAATTTACCTTTTACAATTCAGGAACTTTCAAGATGTTTGCAAAAAAGCCGTTTATCTGCTCCAGGTCACGATGGCATCACATATACCATGCTGAATCACCTTTCCAGTACCTCTCTCAGTAATTTACTTGCTTTCTTTAACAGAGTTTGGATGGAACACCTATTTCCTCAAGCCTGGTGCAAGGCTGTCATTATCCCTTTTCCTAAACCAGGAAAGGATTCCAGTGACCCAAATAACTACAGGCCTATCGCACTCTCTAGCAGCCTTTGCAAACTCCTTGAAAAGATGATCAATTTCCGCCTTGTACATGTGTTAGAATCTAACAATTGCCTTGCCGCATTTCAAAGTGCATTCCGACAGGGTAGGTCTACTATCGATAGCCTGATCCATCTAGAACATTACATTCGAACAGCCTTTCTTAAACGCAGCCATTTGGTGTCAGTATTTTTTGACATGGCGAAAGCCTATGACAGAACATGGCGATATGGGATACTTCGCGATCTTTTTAACCCTAGAACTACCGGAAATTTTACTCAAGTTTTATAAAAACATTCTACACCAGAATTTTTACTTAACTAGGGGGCTCGGCCCCCTACGAGCTACGCTCGCCAACCCCCCGTTCAGACACTGCAGTCTCTAAAAGCACGCTAATTTGATCGACTTTAATTGAATTTTTTTGGAAGATTGAATTATAATTAAAAAAACAAAGGCGATCTCCCTATAAACGGGTTTCTATTCATTTCTCTTTGATTGGGGAATTTTACGGAAAAATCAGCTGCTGTTAAAAGATACAATGGCATTTCAAAATCATCTAATATAAAAGGAATTAAGTAAACAGAGTCTTTGTCTCCCGGTATTTTTTAACAAAGCGAAAAGAAAGTCCTTTTAAATGAAACATTTTAAATATATCGTTTTTAATCTGACGTAATTTTCACCAAACTTTTCTTTCCCTTTTTAATATTCACGTGAAAATGCTTTTATTAGAAATGAAATATTATTTGCGCTGTCCAAAAAAAAAAAAAGAAAAAAAAATAGTTGAAAAGTTCATCTCAAAATATCAAGTAAATGTCTCGCGCTATTTTTAAATTTAAACTACTATTTTGCAATATTATTTTTTGTTCATTTTACGTAATAAGTGTAATGTGACGTAAATGTAATGTAATTTCTCCTATTTAAGACTTCTAACGCATGTTAATGAATTTATTACTTTACAATATCCTTTCTCTGTTAAAATTCAAGTGTAATTATAGATGAAGTAATTTTCATTAAGTTCCTGCTTTTTATACGTAATTATTTAATTCTAATTTGAAAGTTTTTCTTTTCTGTTTATAATAGTCACGTGTAAATAAATTTTTAATTTGAAACAAACATTATTGTTTCCGTTGTTTATACAGTTTGGCAACAGGTTAAATTACTCGTAGTACAATTTTCAGAAATAAGTAAAAAAATATCTCTCGAAATGCTGAAAATTTGAATTTAAAATAGAAATGAAACCTCGAAAAATGAGTCAAATTAAAAAAATAAATTAATTCTGCACACCGGGAAATTATAACGTATAAAATGATCTAAAAAGTATTAAATTCCGATGTATAGTTTTTGCTCCTATAAAACTTTTTTAATGGAACGATTTTGTCCAACTTTAGCATTAAATATCTCTTAAAATAATTCTTCGATTTGAAAACTGTCTACATCAGCGTGTTTATCAAACATTTCTGTATAATACTACCAATTTTCATATTTTTGTATGCATTATTTTTCTTAATATTAACGAAGAAAGACCTCCGGTCACAAAAAATTCAAAACCGGCGGCGGCGGCGGCGGCGGTGACAGCGGGAGTTACTTTTTTTTAGAATAGAGAGAAACTATTTAATTTGTTTATTTAACTTATTATTGTCTGATTTATACATTTAGTTTGTTTTGAAGAAATTTCTGGTTTGAATAAATATTTTGAATGTACATGTCGGGTCCAATGGACCCGTCTGGTAGACGGAAGGTTAACCTCAACTTCCGTGGGAATCTCCCTATTTTTATCAAAAACTTTCTCAATCTGGGAGCACGGCAGTGCGTCCGCCAAGTTCGCACAAGCCGTAAGCTACCTTTTCCTGAACCATTTCGGCATACTTTTCACCCCCTCATAACGTCGTTTTAGGGAGAGATATAGAAATTTTTCTTTTATACACGTGTTCGTATGATCAAACTGAACTAAGGTTCCACGATTTCATGTTTCTGTATTTAGTAGTTTTCGAAATATTAAATTCCGAAAAAGCGCTTTTTTGTCACTGACTCACTTCGTATCATCAAATAACTAGGGTACTTCTAAAAGTCGTAGAATCATGAAATTTCACAAGTAAGTCGGGTTTGTAGCACAATTAACCAGAAAAATCTGAAAACACAGAATTTCCGCCTCTAAACCCTTACAACAGGGGGTGTTGATTTGGCCGTAAACAGTTCCTTCATATTCAATTGCGCCAATGTTGGTCACCAATACTCGATTACAGAGTTTTGAAGGGGTCACGTAATTTCAAGCATAATAAAACTTTATATATATGCTTTTCCAAAGATGTTTGTTAAATAGAAAAAAATGAATATACCTAAAAATTTTAATCAGTATAGGTTATGATATATTCACGATATTAAAACAATAAAACATTTAACAAAATATAACCGCAATTCGGTATGTTTCCGATATAGTAGCCTTGGCGAAATAGAGAAAATAACCTTGACGAGAAAAGAAATTTGATAATAACGTATTTTCTGGCAACCTGTCATATACGCAAGCAATTTTTTTCATGTGTATACAATTTATTTAATGTAAGGAACCCGTTTATTTATTTTTATATATCAACATAAATAATTTGTATATAAAAAACAATATTTTATACGTGTATAAATAAAATGTTTATATGTATATAAATACATGTATGAATAACATAAAAGTTCATCAGGTTTGTTTTCATAGTTGTTTATATCATTTGGCAATATATCTCAGTGTATGAAGTGCGAATTGCGCCAAGATTTTTAAAAAACGCCAAGGTCCCTATAGTAGAGAAATATCCTAATTCTCATATGAAAGTTTAAAAATCTGCTTTTAATTAAATGAAATGTGTAACTAATAAGGCTGTCTTTAACGATGTGCGACAAATGCGGTGTCTGAAGTCCGCTGCTAATGTTATTATATTGTATTATTAGCCTACTTACTGTTAATTTATTGTTAATTTTAAATCTGTAAAAGAAAGATTATAGTTATAGATCAGATATGTTGGTTGCCAAAACTCGATTACAGAAAATTAGCCTGAGTTATAAAGGTGTTACATGATGTCAAGCTGAATGAAATTTTATATGCTTTAACAAAAATCTTAATAAGGCAAATCTTTCAGTTTATCTGTCCATATTTCTTTCTTTTACTTCCTTAAAACAAATTTTATTAAAGACCGGGAGGCGTCACACAGATCATCACCTCATCGAGTTGACGGCTGAAAGTTTAAGACTAGTTAAAAATCGATTAGCGTATTAAAATGTAACTGGTCTGCCAAGTCATATCTTTGTGCAAACCACCTACAGACCAGTTTTACCGGTTAATTGGTGGATTTTCCATTGTGTTTTCCTGCACCCATTCCCCCATGTTTCCATACTTTTGGATGCAGGAAAATACAATAGTAAACCTATCAGTCACCCACTAAAATTAGGTCTTCAGGTTGTTTTTACTAAGATATGACTTAACAGACCAGTTGCATTTTAATGTACTAATCTAGTTTTAACTAATCCTAATATTTCAGCTGTAAACTCGATGAGGTGATGGTGTGTGCAGACTCCTACCGGTCTATTATAAATATCGGAATTCTAATCTCAATAGCACTCTGGTCAATCTGGCAAATATCCCTACTATTTATGGAACACTATTCCTTTAAGTGCGTTTTAGTGATGTTAAAGAACTTTATACATATGCATCATACATATTATACATATGCATATAATACGTAATACATTTGCATCATACATATTATAGGTATGTGTATAATAAATAATACATATACATTATGACGTCAGAACAAACAAAACATTTTTTGTCGCCAAATTTGAGAATTGACATGATACATTACCAAATTTGGTGACACTTCGCTAAATGTCACCAAGCGTGGCGAGTATTTGACGTTTGTGGCTATTTTTCAATGAGTTAATTATTAATGCGAGCCATCTATTTATATTTTTCGCATATCATCTGAATAGTTAAATAATATAACGTACGAATATTTCCAAAGTGCCAGTAGTTTCGTCACTGCACAAAACATCTGCTATCGTTAATATATTGTACTGTTATTATACTTACTGTGACTATGTTGTTAATCTTTACTCTGCTGAAACTTCTGTATTATATAAATAGAATTTACGGAAACTATTAAAGCACCGAAACTGACAATTCTCCTTATAATTATTATAATTTTATAATATGTAACCTGTTAATCGATATGTACCGTTAGAAGGAATCTTCTATAATTCGGTTCCTCGCATTTTAGTTTTCAGGTTTCGAATAAAATTAGCTAAAAACTTAAAACCATGGCAAATTGGCTAGTTCTTCAACACGATTAGATGAGAAGAATGATAGATTTTCAAATGGGTCATAGCAGTGAGCCCGTGACCTTCTATTCTTCCGTAATCGAGTCTGTTGAAAAGGTTAGCATGAAACAAAAAGATATTCAATATGGTTTAATGTAAATGCAGATATTATCAAAGGATTTAATAAGAATCATTTCACTTGTATCCTATCGTATCAGTTAAAATACAATAATAAAATGCAATTAGAAAATATTACTTAATAGGATTAAAAATTTCCGCATTAGAAAATAATCGTAACTGATAAGGAAACATGCATAAGTGAGTTAAGAGATATTTGTCATGAAAGAATGAAATACATAACAACACAAAATATATGATGTGCTTCTATGATCGTAAAGAGTTCTTGATTTCGCTATCAAAAGCTTCCGACTTGGCGAAAGAATGGGCAAGTAAATTAAATTATGAATAACAGTAACATGATGCAACGTTTAATATGCAATTAATAGAGTATATACTGCTTGCTAGAGGCGGCTAGTACTTTAATATAAAGAGAAATAAAGTATGAATTTGTAAAGCTCAATAAAATAAATTTAGGTATTTTTATGCTAGCCGGGCGCGAGTGGCAAATCGCCAAATATACTGTCCCCAACTCTATTGTTCATATTGCATTCATTTCATTTAAAAATATAAACTTTTCAGTCATCTTATTTAAAATAGATGCATTTCCCTCATTTTATTTAATAGAATAGTTAACCTAGAAATAAATAAATAAATAAATAAATAACAAATAATGACATAAACCAAAATAGTTTATTTGAAAATCAAAGCATTGTTTCTAATTTACACATGTGAAAAATGAAAACTACTATTGGCGAAAAAACAAAATGCTAATGAGGAGATTTGCTCCCGGCTAACAAAAAAGTACCGAAATTTAAGTTATTTTTATATTAATATGGCTTAGAAAAAAACTAGAAAAAACATACAAAAAGTAGTGATATCCCAACAAAAAGTTTTCGGTAAAAAAAAAAAAAAAGCGCCAAATTCTCCTTAATGTTTCGGCCAGAAAAAGTAGTGATATATGAAGTTCGCACAAGTTAAAAGCCAAACATCCCAAATCTTTCATTGAAAATGGCTTCCTGCGACTTGGCCGTTAATGCCTTCGAGAGGGTTTTTCAAATTTTAAAGTATGTACAAATGAGCTACATGACAACTACATTTTTTGATTACTTTAGGCATTTTGTGGCACAAAGTACAGAAATAAAATACACATTTAAAAAAAGCATTTAAACCACTTCAGTCTATTTAAATGCTTAGAAGTTAAATATAACAAAATACTTGTATTCAGAAGGTAATATCCCTAGTTGCTAAAACATAATTAGTATCAGCTTTTAACAGTTTATAAATCGAATACCTCTTAATGTATGCAAACAAACTATAATAAATGTTCAAACGAAAAAAATCTCTTTCGTCAATGCACTACATGATTTCAATATTATACAATAAAATATAATGTAACATATTGTGAGATTTGAAGAAAGTAAATTTTATTTTATTTCTTAGGCTTTACGTTAATGACTTTAGCTTTAGACCGTACGAAATGGCAATTAAACCACATGTGGACTAAATGATCTGTAATCAAAACTATTGTTTGTTGAAATTGAATGGTATTTATCAGAAATCTTTTACTTATAATGTTTTTATGTGAATTTGCCTTTTTGCATACTAATATTAATTTTAATATTTAAATAATTCATAAATGCGAAATTTCCAATCATTAATTTTGAAATGCTGTAGAAGGCATTAACGGCCAAGTCGCAGGAAGCCATTTTCAATGAAAGATTTGGGATGTTTGGCTTTTAACTTGTGCCCTTATGCGAACTTCATATATCACTACTTTTTCTGGCCGAAACATTAAGAAGAACTTGGCGCTTTTTTTTTTTTTTTTTTTTTTTTACCGAAAACTTTTTGTTGGGATATTAGACTTTTCCAAGTACGGATTGGAGGAATTTTATCTAGTTTTTATGTACAAGAAGGTGTACCTCAGGGCAGTGTCCTGAGTGTCACCCTCTTTGCAATCAAAATAAATAACATTCTTAGCCAACTACCCCCTTCAGTTAAAGGAGATCTATATGTTGACGACTTTCGAATTATGTGTATGGGACAGGATATCCGATTTATTGAAAGACAGTTGCAAATTGCAATTACCCATATTCTTAATTGGACTAATAAAAATGGTTTTATAATTTCCCAAGACAAAACATCTTGTGTGAATTTTTGCAGACGTAGGGATCTGCATCCAGATCCTGAAATTTTTATTGGATCGACTCAAATTCCTGTTGTGGACAGCGTCCGTTTTCATGGCCTTCAATTTGATAGCAAGTTAACCTTTTTACCTCATATTTTACAATTAAGGACAAAATGTGAAAAATCACTTAACTTACTTAAGGTGCTTTCAAATACTTCCTGGGGAGCAGACCGTACTTCTCTCCTTAAAATATATCGAGCTGTGATCCGTTCTAAAATTGACTATGCCTGCCAAGTCTATGGTTCAGCGCGTAATTCTGCTCTTAAAAAACTTGACACTGTGCACCATAGTGCACTTCGTGTGTGCTCTGGTGCATTTCGTACCTCTCCAGTTTTAAGTCTGTATATTGACTGCAATGAACAAGCACTACACCACATTCGTGAAAAACTCTCTTTGGAATTTTATTACCGTATCCTTTCATATCCTAGACATCCTCCTCATACACACATTCTAAATACAGATAATGATATTCTTTATCAGCATCGACCATCTTGCATACCATCTTTTGGTGTCAGAATCAGGAATATTATAGACAATAGCCCTCTGAGTAATATTGAGGTGAGTCCATGTCCATTGCATTATCTCCCTCCTTGGAAATCTCTTAATATTACCTCGCCCCATCCATTTAAAGGATACGATAAAAACACCTTGGCTCCTGCAGTTTTCCAACAGCTATTTGCTGCACATCGTGCAACTTTTAATACATATACTGAAATTTATACGGATGGTTCTAAGAGTGGGAATAGTGTTGGCTGTGGGGTTTTTATAAATAACACTAGTTTTAGTTATCGGCTTCACGCATCAATATCAATATTTACAGCTGAGTTGATTGCGATAGAGAGAGCCATGTTGCACATATCTCATCACCATAATACATCCTTCATCATTTATACCGACTCAAATAGTTCTATTGACGTAATAAAATCTTTTAAAAAGCATCCTTATGTTTCAGCCATCCTGGATTTTTACAATAAATTGACAAGACGCGGTTATCAAATTTTATTTTGCTGGGTACCTGGACACATGGGTATTCCTGAAAATGAGAAAGCGGATTAGGCGGCAAAACTGGCTCTTAATCCTTTTTACCATAGAATTCCATTCTCAGACGTTAAACTATTTATCAAACACTTTATTTATAATAAATGGCAAGAAGGTTGGAATTTAGAATGCAATAATAAACTACACCAAATCAAACCTATCATCATGACCTGGCCTCCAAATTATCCAAGGAAAACAGATGTTCTTCTGACTCGTCTGAGAATCGGACATTCAAGAATCACTCATAAACATCTCTTGCTTCGGGAGGATGTACCCATGTGTCCACATTGTCATTTTGATTACCTCACCATTCATCATGTTTTAACTGACTGTCCAGGTCTCCGGCATCTGTATAGGATTTACTTTAATTCATCATCACCAATCTTGACAAACCTCATTGGGGAAATACCTCATGGGGCTCTCTTTACTTTTTTAAAACATGCAGGATTTTATTTTGAAATATAATTTTTCGTTTTTCTCTGTTCTAATGGCTCAGTTTTATTCTTTAAACTTTGGTGACATCTGGATGGGATCCCATCCAGAATGCACTTTTCATTGAAGTACTTTTATGTTTTAACTCTCGTTTTTAGGATTTTAAATTTTGTATTTCTACATTGTTTGGCTACATCTGGATGGGTACCCCATCCAGATTGTTCCTCTCATTGCTCTTTTATTTTGACACTGTTTCTTTTTTACCTTTCTGATGTTTTAGTCTACTGTTTTGGCGCAGCATGTTTCTTAAGGGATTTTGCGCCATAAAACCCCATACAACCAACCAACCAACCATTCATCTTTATCGTAGGTGATATTAAAATTGCTCATCAATCCGGGAACATCAGAACAATAGACCAGGTTCTTCCCCTCCTCAAAGTACTACTTAACAAATTTCTTTTCTCTATTCTTGTACTAATAAAAAGCTGTTCCTTTGGCCAATAAGTTTCTTTTCTTTCAATCTGGAGCCCAACAATTCTGCTGCCTCTTTCAAAAGGCCCAGATCGCTAGTCAGATCACTAAGTTCAACCTGAGAGATGGACTGAGGTGAATCGCTTCCAGGGGGCTTATATTCATTATCGCAGCCTTGAACCTCTGGATGTTCCGAGTCTGAAGACCCTGAAAAGATGACTTTGCAATTCAATTGAAGGCAAAAGCACTGGCACATCAGGTCCATGAGGAACGATGGAATTGACGATGGAATTGAATTTTTCAAGAAATTTTTTCATCATTTGTTTTTAAATTAGCACCAAAAAATACATAAAGATCAGCTATCAATTCCTTTGTATTTTTTTTCATCGCAGGCCTGTGAGAGCGTATTTAAACATTTCGTAAACTAAACATGACATTTCAAGTAAATTCAGCTAAAAAAAAACTTAAATTTAACATTTTTTAAACTTTTGCTAAAAAAGTTCAAAAATCAGCATTTGAGTCAAACTTCAAGCCATTTGCGGCAAATGAAGGAATTGTCCTAAAAATCTCAAATTTCTTGTGTGAACTTAGTGCCACCAGTGGCAACTTTTCCGCACTACCCATCATCGAAGTATGACTAGTGCGGAAAAGTTGTGCGAAAAAAGTCACTCTTCAAAATATGACTTATTGTTACTAATTGTGCCGAAAAATTAAAAATGTTACCATTGAATTTATTTATTAGATATCTTATTTCTATTATTTTCATTTTTACTCTGGTAATTATTTATCTTATCGGTTTATTCAAAAAAGGGACTGAATAAAAATCTCAAGGGGTCTTAACATCCTTAAAAAGTCAAAATGTGTCATCTAAGCGGTGCGTATACTTCTTCATAATCTACTCATTATTAATCCATCAAGGTTAACATTTGTGACTGAGACCTAGGCCTACTTCCATAGCTTTTCTACAAGAGGTAGAAAGACAGCAAAAAATGGTTAACCGAACAATGAATGGTGGGTGACAGTAGAGCGGCATTTTCCATTCAAATCACCTAGAAGGCCTTTCATTAAGTAAATACATAAAGAAAGAACTGGTTTACCAAGTTGGCTTTAAAAAAATTAACACACCATATGCATTTTAGCTTTTAGCTGACTAAGACATAATCCTTTTTTGTTCATTCATCAAATGCCCCTTGAAATTCACCAATGTGGGTGGCAATAGCAGTACATTTTTTTAAAACATTAGTCGCTTTTTTCAGAAAATATTAAGATGCTTGAAGTTTTAAAAGGTTTTCTTGTTTCTTTCTTTCTTTGAAAATTGCTACGAATCCCATTCTTTTCTAAAACAAAAGAGCTCTCTGCAAAAATATTATACAGAAATTAGAAGTGCAGCTTCTTTGAAAAGACGAAAAAGTTTCCACACTTTAAAGGGATCCGCATAACGGTGTCAATTTTCTGGTGTAGAAATTCAACAAAAAGCACACGAAGTGGCATCGACCCCCACCTCAACCCATAGTGTCAAAAATTATGGCGCCATATGCCTTTTGACAGGACATAATCATTTTTTGTTCCTTAATTGGAGAAATGTCAGTGAGGTTTACCATTGACACCCAAAAGTGTTTGTTTTTCGTTTGCTTGTCTGCCTGTTCCGCGAAAACTGCCGTTAAAAGCGTTTGATTTATATCTTGGGGGGGGGGGCGCCCCGATCGCCCCCCTGGATCCGTGTCTCAGGAATCTCCTCCGGGGGCTAAATATGCATTTCTTCGCAGCCCTTTGACAAAATTCGCGTTTTTTTCAGCGATTCTTTGGCGAAATTCGAGTATTTTTTTTCGCGATCCTTTCACGAAATTCGCATTTTTTCCGAGATCTCTTGACGAAATTTGCGTTTTTTCCGCGATTCTTTGGCGAAATTCGCGATTTTTTTACGAAATTTACGTTTTTTTCTGAGATTCTTTGACAAAATTTGCGTTTTTTACGCGATTTTTTGACGAAATTCGTGTTTTTTCCGCGATTGTTTGACGAAATTGGCGCTTTTTGCGCGATGCTTTGACGAATTTGGTGATTTTTTCTGGGAACTTATGACGAAATTAATTTTTTTTCGGCGACCATTTTTTGGAATTCGCGATAAGCGGTGGATTTATACTTTTGGGGGGGGGGGGGGGGGGCGACCGCCCCCCCCCGTGGATCCGCGCCTGACGGAATGGCCACCTTACCAAACTTAACTATATTTGCTTCAATAATAGCAAAGAAGATAGCTTTCCTTTTAACAAGGTTTCAGTAGTTCTTATCTCTACAAAATATTTATTTAAAAAAAATTGAATTTCTACGTTTAGCGTAAAATAGTACACTTAAAGGTTAAAGGTTTACAGGGACCACAATTTTCAGCTCAAGTGTAAAAAAAGCTTAAAGTTTGCCAAAGGTCTAACTCAGATAGTTTATTCTGATGCAGTTCACGGCCCGACCCAAGCAAAAATCCTATGCAAATAGCAAGACAACTTTTACAAAAATGTTGATTTTTTTTTTTTTTTTTTTAACCATCATTTTCCTACAATTAAAATCCTTTTGAAAGAATATTATATACCATAAATTTTAACTTTTACGCTTTTTCCGTAACACTATTTTTGATAAGTTTTAACTCTGTTACGGAATATCAGCCAAATACAAATGCTGAAACATTTATATTAACTTAAGTGCAAACCGATTTATCTATTATAATCGTCTACACGTGATATAGTTTTTTTTTTTTAATCATATTTGAAAATTATTTAAAAAACTTTAAAAAATGAGTAAATTGAGATACAGTTTTCAAACAAACTGCATTCGTAAGCACATTTTTTTTTTCTCTATTCAACACTGTAAAAATGAAAATGTGCGATGTTTAGACGTTTAAAACATTTTAAATTTTAAAGAGAAATTGAATCATCAGCTGTCACCGACATCAAAATGATGTCACCATTACAGATGGGCACGTTTTTCCTTTATAATACAGATAGACTAACACAATAAGTCTCAAAAAGGTGAGCATACACTTTTTATATTCTCTCCCCCCCCCCCCCCTCCACACCTTTCACTTTAAAATTTCAAGCAACTTTCATGGCATAAATGTATTACAAATAATAAAGAAAAAAAAAGTAATCCCCCCCCCCCCCTTCTCCAATTCTTAGAATAAATCGAAAATAGAATTTGTTTGATCCAAAAACAGAAGTTAATGTTCCATTCATAAAAATATTACAAAATTTACAACGTTGCAGAATATGCAGGAAAACAATATGAATGGCATCCTTATGGATGCCAGCCACTGTAATTGAAGTAGCAACAATAATCAGAATGCCTCTCATTTTATTTAACAGTGCACTACGCAATGCAACTAACAAGGAAGGTCTCCATACGGGCATATTCAGAAAAATCGGAAAAAATTACAGAGCGTTCTTCTCATGTGGATATATATGTTTAGTTTTTTTTTTTTGCCGGAACCTCGATAGAACTTTCGTAAAAAAATAATGAAAATTTCGTTTATTTGGCGATTTATCATCGGTTGGCGATGAAATGAAATTTCGAAAAATACTTTTTTATGTCGAATACTCTTTAAGATATAAATGTTTCATATTGAACTTGTTTAAATAAATTTAATGTAAATAACTTTAGTTTTGTCAGTTTAAGTTTGATTTAACTATAGTTTTGTCATATATATATATTTATAATGAAAGTTCAATGAAAGATCAAATTTTATGAATTAAAACAAAATTAAAATAAATTAAAATTGTTTCAATATCTCAAAATTAAGTCCAATTGGGCACTATCGATAATAACTAGCAACATAAATATATAATACAAAAAAATGTATTTATTAAACTCTCTCATTGTTTATGTTTAAATTCATTAAATACTTTTTACAAGCATTCTAAAAATCAACAAACAATTTTCAAGTGCATTAAAATCGTTTGCTTTTGGCGAGGAAAAGGACTGCTCGCCAAATTGCGTGACACTTTCGTCGTTTTGCGCCAAATACTCAAAAGTATTTTATTTTTTTACAGACTTTCTACTGTAATTCCGCCGCTAAATTTGACTGATCCTTTATTACATACATAAGTAGTTTAATTGGTATTTTTTTTTCAAAATATTCTGAGTATGCCCAGTAAGGAGACCTTCCTTGTAAGTGTAATTTTAAACTGTTGGTAATCTGACAAGAAATCATTGCCTATTTGAAGCAAGCAAGGAAAGTAACTCTTTTTAATAATTTCAACCTTCATTTAAGTAAATTTCTTTATCATTTCTCTATCCATAATTTATACATATAAAAAACAATGCTGTTTTTTTAGTCATCTGGTCTGAGCTTTCTTTCTACTGAACCGACTTCGATAATTACTTAAAATTAATTTTTTTTTAATAATCCCATTTTTTATATTTTAATTTTAAAAGTCTTATATGAAATTTCTTCACATTGGTGGCAATCGGGTTAGTTCCATTGTTGAAGAGAGAAGGAAAACAATGGATGCTATTATCACATTACCATTATTAACCATTTGGAAATGGTTGTTGTTTTCAGTCGAGGATGGGGCCAAATGATGCTCGCATTTTATTTTTTTAACGAAATTCAACGATGTTCTTTACTTTTAGAAGAATTTTTATTTGAATAGGTAATAGAAAGGCTTAAAATCGTTAAAAATTGTTTGAATAGGTAATCGAAAGGCATAAAATCGTTAAAAAAGGAAAAAGTTACAAAATGGGTAGGCGCAAATTATCAGATATGAAAAAATCCAAAGCCAAAGAGCGACGCCGAAATGAAAATAGTCTTGCAAAGCAAAAATCGAAGTCTTCAACTGATTATGTAGCGCATGAAAATCAAGGTCTTCAACTGATTATGTAGCCTATGAAAATCGATTACAGAATAAAAGACGAACGCAAAAAAGGAAACAATCTAATGTTTAATTGATTGATAGTAAAAGGCCATGTCTCGAGGGGCTCCAATCCACTAGCCACGGCGTTTTACAATCGGTCGATTCTAACCGGGAGAAATTTAGCTCAACGTAGTAATTTGTTGCAATCTGTGGATGATTCAGTGGAACTGCTTTCGATTTGTAAACTGTTTTTCTTCTCGAAACGGGACTTGGAGAGTTTATCGATGAAGGTTTTGGTCGATAGAAGTTTGATCTTTGCGATCTGTTGTTGAAGAGGATGCAACGGGGGGAAAAAAAAAAAATCCAAATGTTCGTTGTAATCTATTAAATTACAATTTTATTTTATTTTTTAACTTTTGAACAAAAAGTGACGTCACGATTTAAAAGAATGCATTTTTATGCAAAAGGCGCGCCACACACCAAAGAGACATGCGACAATAATCGTGAGACATGAGGCAAATTCTGCTGTTCAAACCGTTTTTTTTTTTTTGTTAACAGAGTGAAATTGTCGCATGCCTCACGCTTTTCTGCAGCATGTCTCCCTGGTGTGTGGTGCGCCTAAAGCTGTTAATTTCAATATTTTCTTCATTCTGCTGATACTGAGATTGAGACGCCTATCTCAGAGGACTTCAGTGAGTGAAAATGATGTCATAGTAAACATGAAATGAGTATTTTCTTTGATGAATCTAAATATTTTACTACGAATGAGTCTAAAAGTAAATTTCCGGATTTCGCTGACACTCAGATTAGAACTTCAAGTCAAGAGTGCGAATGTTTACATGCAAAATTTCAACTGTCAAAAGTGACATCAAGTTTAGAGATATACATCTATTAATAATCTATGGCATTTTAAAATAGTGAATATGTAAAGTATGCATGTAAATTTTGTGATGGGAAAAAAAATGTTATTTTTAGATTATTGTAGAAAACAAAAATTATAATTGTGTCATAGTGGCAGAATTTTCGTTGATTTTTCATTATGTAATACCAAAAATCAAAGCCTCCATTAATAAATTCTAATTGCATGTTGCTGATTATATACAGGAATAAAGTTTAAATTTTCAATAATTTGAAAAGTTGAAATTAAACTTTATTTTAGAATAATATTTGTTTTAAGAGTTAGGCTAGCCAATATAATATTGATTAATTATTGTAATTATTTTTGTTAATTTTTTATAAATTCATTCATTCCGTTCTTTTAAACATTTTCATTCTTCGAATTCGACAGGTTTCGACTCGTGGGATTATACTCAAGTACAAAAAATATTTTATCATATTAGCTATGAAGAGAATTCCATAAACACTGAGTAATAATAAAATCCTAAAAACAAACAGAAGTACAATACAGAAATAGAAGTACAGAAGCAAAAAAAAAAAAAAAAAAAAAGCCTTCTTGCAGACAATATATGATGATCCACCATTCACAGCAAGTGATGAAGGCATTTTGTGAAAATTAGTTCAGTGAACCAAAATAAAATGTCAATATCTGTATTGAATATTTTTTCACTGATCTTTTCCTTCAATGTTTGATCTAAAAAGTGTCTCAACCAGTGGCACAGCTGGGATCCTCATCTGGGAGTGGCTTTGAATCATTATCACTCAAAAAATGAACAATTTCGTTGTTTTACAAGCCTATAACATAGTGTTTCATAAACATGGTATGTGTAAAAAATGATGCAATGAAAAAGCGCAAAAAAACTGTAATAAATTTAGCATTTATTTGTTTGAAAAATTAATAAAAAAGGGAACTCTTCATCTTTCAATCTTTAGAGAAGAAAATAAAGGGAGAGAGAAACAGCAGTAGCAAGAATGTACTATTTTGCTGCTATTGCTTCTAACTTTTCTTTCATTAATTTTGTATTGAAATAGAGTTTCCTATTACAAAACAAATCTATGTTAAATTTTTTTGGCTGTTTATGCTTTTTTTTACATTTGTTTTTATACACCATGTATCTTATCAGTTTTTAAATGCTTCAGGATGGGTTTTAACCTTTAAAATCCACCCCCTCCCCCCTCCCATCCTTGTTTTGTTTCTGGAGGTGTGTTTTGTCCAAACAATGACTCTCTGAAAGAAACTTCAATACAGAAGTTCAAATTAACTGAAATTTTCTAAGACGTGCTCACTATTTTTTTTTTTTTTTTAAGAGGACGGGTGGGGGAGGGGAGTGGAATCACTGCATATCACTCTGAATAAAGATATTTCAGAAAAATATACAATATTTTTTGTTGTGTCTACATTTGATTTTTTATTATTTTTAAGGAATGTGCCTTGTCAACAACATGACAAGCATAGAAAGGAATGAGAAGTAGTGAACAATGAACAAAAAAAAAAAAAAAAAAAAAAAAAAAAACACGGGGGGAAAAAAAAACATTTAAGTTAACAGACATGGTTGGTATGGGCTCACCAAAAAAAAAAAGGTGAACTTTCATGCAATTGCCCATCTATCCAATCTAATAAAGAAAGCTATGATATAATTGGTCATGCAAATTTAAATATATAATTTTCATAATTAAAAATAATGTTAATTTAAAGTGCATACAATAAACATAAAAAAAAAAACATGTTCAATATTAATAAAATTCAAAAAGTTAGTTTTAAAGTGATTCATAAAAGAAGAAAACAGCTAATGGAGTCAAATCTTTCTTTAAAATATATGTAGATTTCATAACACGAAAGATTTGAGAAACACTAACTGTACTAAAATGTTTTTGCTGTATAATATAAATTATAGTGAAGCATACACAATTAAGATATTACAGATTAAAAAGTAAAATGCAGTCAACTCCCTCTAATCCGCAACTCTATAATCCGCACACTATTTCAGATGTAAACAGTGAAAATTCAGTTACCATCAACTTTGCAAGAAAAATTCAAAATGACAACAAATTGATCGACGATCAGTATTCAGTTTTTTTCACCCTTACATTTTTGCATTTGAAGGAAGTAAAACTTTACTTTCCAAATTGAAAAAAAAAAAGGAAAAATCAGGATATTTTTTTGTGGCCAGCATCTAGACAGTGATGGTGATGATTTTGACTTTGTTGGTTTCACTTTGGATTGTACAAAACAGAAATTTGCAGAACCTTTGTGTTCTGCAAAAAATTCACTAACTGTTGTGCCCGATTTCTTGAATGGATAAAATACAATTGAATGGGGGTTCCCCCAAGGTGAAGATCCAGTTGCTGAGAGTTTCCCAGATGATGACATTATAAGTACTACTCTGTTAAACTCTACTGAAAATCAGAATAATTGTGACACATAGTCTGATGGTGAAGGTGAAAAAGTAATACATGAGCAAAGTTTGGCTAAAAATGTCTACATTTTCTTCAGTAACAGAGTTTTGTTATAGAACAACAAATAATGACTATAGACTGCAAGAAAAAAATACTGAACCAAAAGTTCTCAAACAATGACATTTGATATTGTGTTTTAAAATTATAAAAACAAAAGAAATTGTATTATAAAATTTAAATGTTTTCCTTAAATATAATGCATTTTTTAATTAAATAACGCAATGTATTAATCATCTTTCTTTTTTACCAATTAATTTATACATTACTAATTAATTACTGTAAAATTAGAGGAGAAAAAATTTAAACAAAGTAATGACCTATAATCCGCAAAATTCTATAACCTGCACAGCATGTGGTCCCAAGCTGTGCAGATTAGAGGGAAATGACTGTACATTCTTAAATTCCTAAAATATGCTTACACACAGTTCACACCGTGCTTAGTGAAAGTGAAAATTTTCTACTAGCTAATGTGTCTAATAGCTATAATGATCTCGAAGCTGCAGCGATTGTCCGATGTATTAAACTCCCCAATCCTACCAAACACGCCAAAAATCTGGTCCATGTCTTAACCCTCTGACTGCTTAATTTTTTTTTCAAAGTCCTTTCGACCAATATGTAATGAACAAGTATGTCCCCTATTATTACATATTTCAAATCATCATACATTTAAAATATGTAGTATATCTATCATTCGCATTTTTACCCTTTGACTATAGAATTTTAAAAAAAGAATTGCTAGCAAAATTGCATATTTTGTAAATTTTTCTACAAATGTCTTAACTGTGGAAATCACAGGATAATCAGTGAGAGGGTTAAACTTATTGAATTTAGCTTTCAAATTTTTCCAGTAGAATCTTTCATGATCAGGTCTGATTTGGGAAACACTAAATGTAGAAAAATGTTTTTGATGTATAAAAATAGATTATAGAGAAGCATATACGATTAAGAAAGTACAGATTAAAAAATAAAATATATTCTTAAAATATGCTTACACACAGTTCATACCAGGCTTACTGAAAGTGAAAATTTTCTACTAGCTAATGTGGTTAAAAGCTATAATGATCTCGAAGCCGCAGCGATTGTCCAATGTATTAAACACCCTAATCAAACCGCTGGTCGATGCCTTAAACTTATTGAATTTAGCTTCTTTATTTTTGCAGTGGAATCTTCCATGATCAGTCTGCTGCTAATATTCTGGTCAAGCATTGAAAGGGTAGAGGGACGTCTGATGGGACGATTGTGCTAATCCATAGTTTATTGGAGTTCCTTTACTTCTGGTTTATTCTGATGAGCTCTTTCAAATAAAAGACCAGATGTCATTACCAAAGGGTTATCTGAGCAAATATTATGTTGGCAGGGGTGTCATCTAGATAGCTAAATTGGAAGAGTATTGGCAATTGAAGCCAAAGGTTCTTGGTTCATGTTCCAGCTTGGACACATTTACGTATAAGCCAACCACTGATAAAATTCTTGACCCACGAATAAGCTGACCTTTAAAAATTCCAATATGTTTTCAGACAAAAATCACACTTTTAACAAAATACTAAACAAGCAAAAATAATTATATAAAGAAATTAAGAAATATCAAACAAATCTTTCAAATTCGGAATTGCTATCTGAATCTCCAAAGAGTTCGATGAGGTTCCGTTCCGTTGTTTCCTCATAATAAAAATTGCCCTCAGGATCTGATAAATTTTCATCATCACTTTCGTAAATAAAATCATCCTCAGTGCCATTCATGGCTTTGCTAATACAGAACTTTTGAAATGATTTCACAATCATCTTCCTTGGAATTGATATTGCCTCTTTAACCAAAGAGGCAATAACATTGATTCCCACTTTTTTCAAATTGTCATCTTTGTTTTCTGCACATCTGGTGAATGCATCCACTCAGTCCAGATCGAAATCTATTTTTAAATGATTTGTTGGAGCAAACATCAATTCGCCTACGCCAGTCAGAAAGCTGTGAGGCTTAGAACATTTAACTTAAAATCTGACCTGCATATAAGTAATCTTCCTTTTAAGACAATTTCATGTCAAAATTTTTAGGTTTATATGCAAGTATATATGTTACTTGTATAAAGACACGAGAGCGTACTTACATTCAAAGTATGACAATAAAGTTCAATGAATGTGTTCATAAACACAAAGTTTTTACCAAAATGAGGGAAAACATTTTATATTCCTTTAAAGTAATGAGTTTCCTTTGCAATGTACTTTTTATAGCGACTGTGCAATTCCTGAAAAGTGTGGGAAAGCCAACTTTCAATATTGCACAGACAACCCTTGCCATATGACTTTGGATGTCTGGATCCATAAGTTTAATAACTTGTTTTATAATAAACTTGCAATTAAAATCTTGCAATAATAAACTTGCTATTAAAAATAACTTGCTTTTTAAAGCTTGTGTCAGGTGTGGAAATAGAGCAAGATATGGGTGCAAGAAGCCCATTAAAAGTATTTTGTATAACCAAATGGAAATGGGCTAGGAGGAATGATAAAGAATGGGCTCTATTTATCTTGTAGGTATTATGGCAAAAAATCAATCTTTTATAATAAAAATAAAGTGATTAGAAGTTTTTGCTTGTAAAATTGCTAGATAAATACATAGAGTAATTTACTATTCTAAAAAAAAATCTCTCCAAGACTGAAAATTTTGCACCCATGGAGTAAGATCAGGTGAGTATGGTGGATGATCAAAGGATACAATTTTTCTGGGGGCCATACACTGTTTCACAACAATGGTGCATGTGGCTGGGTAAAATGAAACCCTTTTGACAAGTGCAATACCAAAAAATAATTTTATGTATTATGCAGTAATTGGAAAAAAGGGCATTTTGTTGATAGCTTTTTTTCCTGATTTAGATAAGAATCTTTTGGACACAATTCACCGACCTTTAACCCCTTGACCTCCAGGCTTAATTTCACCAGTGAAGGGCCATATACCAGGCTATGTGGTGTAAAAAACTTCCCTTCTTCTACCAGTGCCCTGTTATATCAGTTGTATATCACAGACCAATCCAGTTCAAATATGAAACCATTACTGTGTAATCAATGGCGGTACGAGGTTGTACGTCATGGTCGTTGATTACTGAAATGAGAGGACGTATGCGGCATACATCATGGAAGTCAAGGGATTAATATGCCTTGTAGGAACTTTTCAAACTAAGGTTTTTCCATGAAATATCATCTATCAAAGTAAAAAATAAAAATAAAACAATAAAAATCATCACACATAATAGACACTCAATATACTACAAAAAAGTATGTAGAAATTTAATCAGAGTAACATTTTACAGCTTTTTGGTTTTATGTTTTTCTAACAATTTATTGATTACTAGATAACAGTATTGAATTTGAATACTAATTTTAAAGAAACTATCCATACATTTTAGAAGTATCCTTGACATGAGGAGGCATATGGTACAAAGATTTGTGGCAAGAAAACATCTTAATTGATGAGTAAAATGTCATACAAATAAAACAGGGGCGGAAAAAAATCTTTTATCAGTTTTTTTTTCTCTTTGTTTATATATTTCTCATTAAAAATACACAACACAACTAAAACCTGTTCAACATTAAGAGAGACCTGGAATAAATAAAAGCATGAGAGATTTAGTAAAATAAATAATTCCTCAAAAAAAACAAAAAAACAATGCAAGCCAAGTAGACAATCATTGCTTTTTATTCTTTCTCAAGTTTGTTTAATTTCAAAATTTATTTGTTGCATAGATTAAAATGTTGGAAAAAAAAAAGAATTTGGTAAGAGAAAACAATTAATTCAACAAATAGTTGTTCAATTTATTTTTTCTAAATAGAATTTCCTTAAAAACTTTTATATTCTATAAAATTGTTCATTCTGCAAAGACAGTGCAAAACAGGAAGTCATTGGCACAAACAGTTAACCCTTTTGTTTTCCCCATGTATCTCTTTATTTTGAACAGGGTATAAATTTTTTATACATTAGAATCGGAATATCAGACAATAAACAGCTTATAACACAAAATTCAACATAGAAACTTGTCCAGACATTTTACTCAACATATTCATTGCTTTCCTTATGTAAATAACATAACATACACGAATGTCTCTTGAAAAAATAAATTTACATGAAAAATAGTTAAACATGAGACACTTTATAAATAAGGCATGAAAAAATACACAAAACCAAATTTTTGATTGTTATTAAATGTTACGAAAAGTAATTATACTTTATGTCATGAGCCGCAAAACAGTTCATTTTAAATACATAACTGTTTTCATCATTACCTTAATGTAATTATTCAACTAATTCATATCTGACAACTCAAAAAAGTTAAATCGAAATGCCATTAAATAACAAGCACAAACAGTTTCTTAAAGATGGTTATTATTTAAGGGCATCATCACATTTGCCGACTTTTTAAAAAATCAGCATTTGACATAAGTTAAATTTCGCTTTAAGCACACGAAATTAGTGTAAAAGTTATAAATGACAGATAAAGTATTGAGTGAAAGGCTACTAAGAGAATAGTATTTTTATTTTGAGCAAATTAAAATATTTTAAAATTAATAACATATAACTTTTAACTACAATGAATTAACAGAAGTGTATTGTACGTAACACAAAGGTTCCCTAGCTCATTAGGCAAGCAAGAGTTCCTCCACAGGCAGATGAAGATAAAGAATCATCGGTCTAATCTGTGAAATTTGTGTATCTAGCTTGTAAAAATTGGCAGGTACAGTGAAAAATAAATATCAATATAAATGGCAAATACAATAAATGCAGATAAATGTGAATGTACATAATTTTTGTTGAAAAATAGAGAATTAAGAGAATTGAATAATATTTAATTTAAAAGTTAATATGAATGATTGTATTTTTTGTATAAACATTTCTTTCTATTATTTATATATATATATTTTTTCTATTGTTTAAAAACTTTTTTCTGCTAAAATTCTGATACCTTAGCTTAAAACGTATGCTAGACTAAACTTTAATCTACCTATTTTTCCATATTAAAGGAGAGAAAGATTTGCATATTGGACAAAATATCAGTTCCAGCCAAAAATCCTAAGAAACTTGAAAATGAAACATCCTTGCTTCTTATCTTAGATAAAAATGAACAACATGAACTTATAAATTATGTAGTATCTATAACAGATTCATTATTATGGGCAAAAGAGGAATTAAAAGGATATGGGATAAAATGAAATGACAAAGCAGGTATTAAAACTAAAGTCTTGATATTTATATAAATTTATATTTTACATTATTATATATAAGAGAATGGAAAGTGGCAACAGTCCAAACATGGATTTTGAGAAGTGACTTATAAAATGTATGGGTAAAATATACTTATCCAATAAAAGTATCGTTTTGATTTAAAAAATTAAATCAATGAAAAATGATTAAAAGTTACACAAAATAAGTCCTGATGCACAAGATATAGTCATTTAAACACATAAAAAACACAAAAGTTGGGAGCAATTACTATAAAATACCTTATTAACATTTTTATCAACAAATAAATATATTTTACAGAATATTAAATAAAAGAATCCCTACTATAAGGCATTTTTTTTTTTTTTATAAATCTTGTCCATGCTTTTATTTGTAAGTACAGCATGATGTACATTGCAATACATACCATGATAATAGACAATTTTCTTACATCTGTATATAAGATTTTTTATTTTGTAACAATTATACCAAACAAGCATTTCATTTCACATTAAGTATAATGGGACCTTAAAACAAATGCTTTACAAAAATGTTGAAAATTTTCTTTTTGACTAGATATTTCATAGTATTAGATAAAATATAATAAATAAATTAAACTTAAAAGCTAAGTACTTTGGTTTCAGAATATAAATAAAATAGGACGAACTAAAACACAGATTTATCAATATGTGGGTAATATTGAAAGTCATATTGCTTTGGCATAACATTGAGCAATAACATAATAGAAAACAACTTTTGAAAATAAAATTGCTTTATATAAAAAAAGAAACAGAAAAAAGAAGTTGATTTAAAAATAAACATATCTACCTCTTTTAATAAATAATAAAGAACACATTTTTGGCAATCCCCCCCCCCCCCACAAATAACATATCACAATAGTCCAATCATAATAAAATGACACGTATTAAAATGTAATTTAAATAAAATCTTCTAAATAGTGTTTCTTTTCATCTGGATTATGGCGCAAAATTGTGCTCCATGAACATCTATAAATAAATAAATAAATATACATGTAAATGTTTAAGTTCAAGAACTATAAAAATATTGTACACAATAAAAGATAAGTTAAAACATACTTGCATACATTTCTAATGTTATAATTTAACTTAGCAAATTGTTGAAGTTCGGTAAATGCTTTACACTTACAAATTTATATTGAAGGATAAATTTCATTTGATGCCATACGATAAAATTTTTAAGGATTAATTAAAAAATCCGGTTTTCCATACACATGAATTACCATTATAACGAAAGCCAAAATGACTTGTCTGAAAGAAACAAAATTGGGTTGACCATTTCAGCTTTCATAAGTCAATGAAATACCTTGAATAAGCCCTTGAAATGATTGTCAATTCAATAACTGAATGAAGCTAGAGCCTCTGAGATGGCTCTGTGTTTTTTTTTTTTTTTTTTTTTTTAACCAGACTTTTTTTTTTTCAGGAGCAATTAACATGCATGTGTCACAAAATAACATCCGAGATACTGAAAATATTCCATGTACTTATGTTGTTCATACGGATTGCTTACAGTAGTGTTGTGATATTATTTGTGGTTTTATTTTGTAATTGATAATATTTCTCAGTGCATTTAGATTATAACTAGAGATCGACTGAAAATTCGGTTTCGTTTTCAGACCAAAATCAGTGTTTCACCGAAAATGCTGCCAAAAATTCGGCCTGACCGAAACTATCTGTATTCCAAAAATATTGTTTCTTCCTTCGGGAATTTTCAACATGACTCATTGATTTGAGCTTTATCGGCTCAAATGAAAGATTCTTTATTTAATGCTACGAACTTCTCTGCTTATAATTATCAGTCATGACTGACTCAAGTTGTGAGTGCAAATTATAACGCAAGAAATACCTATAGGATTAAACTTTGAAGATTCTTTTCACATACTCATTGAAAGGTGCAGACTTAAAAGTAATAGAAAATTTTTAGTGTGAAACTGCAGAAGTATTTCAAACACTCTTTGAGAAAGTTCTGTTATAACAGATGATCCTTTACAAAAATCCTTATAAAAGATAAATCGAAGTATGTATACCTAAACCCTTTTTTAATGAAATGAAATTCATATAGTTAGAAAATAATTTTGTATCTTTGAAGAAATTAATTACATTTTACTTTATATGTAAATAAAAAGTATTAGTCAGAGACACAGGGAGCCAACTTGGATCACACGTATAAATAATTAATTACTTACGGTTTTGGTCTTAAAAACCTACTTCGGTCAATCCTTAATTATAACACTGTAAATAAGTACAGCTTATAACTATTAAAGTAAGTGTAGATCAGGGACGGCGAACCTATGGCATGCGTGCCAAAGGTGGCACATGAAAGAATAATTTTGGCACGGTGTTGCTTGTGAATCTAAATTAATATACAGTGATATAGCACAAAATATACAAACTTAGATATCCTGATTTTGTCAAAACTGTATTTATTGAAAATTGCAGAATTTTAATTGCGGCTATTTAAAATACCGTAAATTACCACATTAGTAAAAGTACCAATGGTAAAATTATGGCAACTTAGAAATTAGGTTCAGAACTATTTAAATAATCTGGTGTCCCTTTTGACCTTTTAATAATTTTGCCATCTATGTCCGGACGACCATTGTTTTCGCAAATGAATAATACAATAAATCAAATAAAAAGCAATTGTCAGATAAATCCAGTTTAGTTTGCATTCTGTTGAAATTAACTGAGTATGAACGTAATATTAATGATTTTTCTTTTAAGATGCAACAACGTAATTAATCACATAATTTTTTTAAAAATAACTTCTAAAATATAATTGTTTTTTTAATTTATTACATTATAATACTCATTTTTTAAAATCTTAATAAAAGATTTTTATTCATGATTTTTTAATTAACTAAATTTGTAAAAACATTTATAAAAATCACTTATAAACAGATTAAGTAAAATAATGCTATAAAAAGTGATAAACTATCTTTATTAAGATTGACGATCGTTTCATCGCACCAACGGCGACATTTTCAAAATCATTTATGATAGAAAATATTTTTACATAATTTAAAAGCAATAAACCTAGTAAACAATGTTTACTATGTTAAATAGCTGTCCACCTGTTAACACTCAATTACTATCTTTGTATCTGTAAGATACAATGCCTTTTTCTCTGGCAGAAAAATCTTCTTTAACCATTTCAATGAGATTTCAACCATTTCCTTGAGATAAGTCGGGAGTAAAAGCACTGTTTCCTTATACCTGCTGCCGGTGAAGTGGTTAAAGATGCCAATTTGGTATAATTAGGTAGCTTTCTTTACAAAAAGCTACCTATTGCAGCCGTTCGGAGGAAAGCGATTTCAAAAAATTTTGGTATATTTTCATCGATCATGACCCCCAGACCCCGAAACCACCCTCCGTTCAAAATTGATATATATATATATATATATATATATATATCAATATATATATATATATATATATCTGACCTATGTCACACTGTAACTCTCGTATTTATGAACCGATTTGGATGTAATTCGGTGTGTACATAGTACATACCAATGTCTCGACCGAGTTCGTTGGCCAGCTTCATCCGCCATTTTGTTTCAAAATGGCGGCCATTTAAAAATTTAAAAAAAATTTAAAATTTAAAATGTGGTACCAAAAAATTGAAAAATATTTTTTTCTTATGTATTTGACCTTTATACAAAGACTCCGTAGCAGTTTTTGTTTCGTCTATATCTTAAAAAATGGCTGAGTTATAGCATTTTGAATTTCTAGCGAATCTGACATTTTGAAACGTCCTGAATTTTGTCACGCGATAAAAGGCGTATTTATGAACCGATTTGGATGTAACTTCGTTTATACATAGTACAGACCAATGTCTCGACCGAGTTCGTTGGCCAGCTTCATCTGCCATTTTGTTTAAAAATGGCGGCCATTTAAAATTTTAAGAAAAATTTAAATTTGAAATGTGGTACCAAAAAATTAAAAAATGAAAAAATATTTTTTTCTTATGTGTTTGACCTCGATAAAAAGATTCGGGAGCAGTTTTTGTTTCGTCTGTATCTTAAAAAATGGCTGAGTTATAGCATTTTGAATTTCTAGTGTGGCTGATATTTTGAAACGCCCTGATTTTTGTCACGCGATAACAGGCGTATTTATGAACCGATTTGAATGTAACTTGGTCTGTACATAGTACATACCAATGTTTCGACCGAGTTTGTTGGCCAGCTTCATTCGCCATCTTGTTTCAAAAGGGTTGCCGTTTAAAAAAAAAAAAATGTAATTTAAAATTTAAAATGAGGTATTAAAAAATTGGAAAATTAAAAAGATTTTTTTTATGTGTTTGGCCTTGATACAAAGATTCTGGAGCAGTTTTTGTTTCTGAAAATTTGTTCTTTTGTTTATATCTTAAAAAGTGGTTGAATCATAGCACTTTGAATTTCTATCATGGCTAACACTTTGAAACGATCTTGTATTTGTCCCGCGATAACACGCGTATTCGCCTATTTCGATGGAAGAAGGCATGTGGATAGTATACATCAATATCTCGACCAAGTTCACTGGCCAGCTTCATCAGCCATCTTGTTTCAAAATGGCGGCCATTAAATAAAAAAAATATATATATTTAAAGTGAGGTGCAAAAATTAGAAATTGAAAAAGGTTTCTTTCTTAAGTATTTGAACTTGATATAAGGATTCAGGAGCATTTTTTGTTTGTCTTTATCTTAAAAAATGGCTCAGATATAGCAGTTTCAATTTCTAACGTGGGTGACATTTTGAAAAATCTGATTTTTTGCATGCGACAGCACTCGTATGTATCAACCGATTCCGATGTGAGTGAGCATGTGCACAGCAATTACTAAGGTCTCGACCAAGTTCACTGGTTAGCCTCATCCACCATGTTGTCTTAAAATGGCAGGCACTTTAAGATATCGCCGAATTTGGCAGCGAAATATAAGTTACTTTAAATAAAAGCAGCTCTGATAAAGCTGACGAATTTTGCGAAATTCTCATTCATAATGATTTAGTATTGATAAAAATTAGTATTGAATCTCCTACATTCGGTTTCCACTTAATTGAGCTTCGTGTGTTTGAATAATATAAGTTGGCTTTTTTAAAATAAGGAATATGAAAGCTACCTCTTCCTCCCGGCACTGGCCGGAAGGACTTTTTTTTTTAGTTTTTGTGATTAAAGTCAAAAGAACTTACATTTCTAGTTGATTACTACCTTATCAGAAAATATCGTTGTGTAAAGTGCATAAATACAGAAATTGTGTAATATGATCTCACATACAGCAGCAATAATGTAAGTTCTTATAGGATAGTTACTGAGTGTTACTATCTACTTTTTTTCCTTTGTGCTTTTACTACACTGTCTTTCCATTTAACAATATTACTATGAGTTGAAATTTTTTCCAACAGAATGAAAAAATGTCCAGGTTAGGAGTTGAACCTAGGACCTTTGAGTTTCATTGCAAGTGCTCTTCCAACAAAGTTACTTGGACGTTATATTTACTCAAGACAATCTTTAGGTGAAACTTTAGGTGGTTTGTTATATGAGACAGCTCAACAGAATAAACAGCTAAAGGAATCACATGAGTTGCAAATTTCAAAACTACAAATAAGTGTACAGACTAGGGTCAAACATTATACATACTGTCTGAAAGCTCTCCTAAATGAGCTACATAGACAACTCTGTTGAACACAATTAACTCAAACAAATTTTGGCAATAGAAAATAGTTAATTTAGCAGAGGAACTTCAATAAACAATAAATACATAATTTGAACCAATATTTAAGCTAGTGGTCTTGGGTCCGACTCTTAGCCTGGACATTTTCACTCAGTTGAAAAAAAAATTCAACTCATATGATTTCTTTACCAATCAGTATATCAGTATAACTGTATTGGTATTTTTAGGTACATTCACAATTATATAAATATGTAGCACCTATAGTCATCATCTGGTCCATCTGTCTGTCTGCATAGAACAGTGCCAAATCTACCCAACCGAATGGTTTGAAATTCAATCTATAGAATCGCTGCACAATCGTGTCGAGGTATTTCAAATTTTATTAAAATCAAATCAAAACTTAAAAAGATATTCATAAAAGTTTTCTTCATTCATTCTACTTAATGAATTCAATGATATCCCAAGATAAATAATGATTCTAGGTTGCCATGGTGATTATTCTGTTGAATTCTATCATACGTAAGTAATTCAATATCTTATGATAGATAACAGGGTTTCGCTGACTTTTTCTGAATGATAGCAATTTGGCTAATAAGAAATAGAAAACATTTGCCAAATGAAAAATAAAATAGCAAAGTAAATTCATTGTGAAACATTGAAAATTCGATCTTTAACCCCCTTAATGTATCCTCATTTTTTTTTTTCAATATGTTCTATAACCTAAGTTTTTGTAGCTGCTTATAGATCACTTATTCATCTAAATTTTATTATCCGCTACAGAAACAAAAAAAAATTAACTGTATTCTAAATGTCTTGCAGAATCAAGAAAAAAATTTAAAATCTGATTTAACTCAATAAAATGCTATGAAATAAAACATTGAATCCCAGTTAACTCAGGATTTTAAGATATTACATGCAATGAATTCTGAAAAATTCAAAATGTAAAGAACAGAGTGTGTCAAAACTATATTTTTCTAGAATTCTTCGGCTTTTCATTGAACCCCATACTTCAAAGGCAATTTCAAAATAATGCTGTTGTCTATTGGGCACATTAACGCATACTGAAATGACATTTTTGCTTACTGTGGCTTTGGCTGACGCTAAACTGAATTGTTGTTGGGTTTGTTAGTATCTCTAAAAATAATGTAAGGGGCTGTGCATATATAACGTTATCAACTTTGTGGAAATTTTGGACCCCCTCCCTCCCTTTCGATATCATATGTTATCATCCCTCGACACCCCCCCCCCCACCCTCCCGTAAAGATATCGTTATCAATATCTAATTTTTTTTCTTTTGTTTGAAGTGATATACAGAAATGGTTACACTTATTTTTCGCATACTTTATTGATTCAAATGAAGAGAAGTCAATAAAATATCACTTTGTATATCAAATAACTTTATATCAAATAACACTTAAAAGAAATAGTTACTATTTAAAAGTATTTTATAATAACTTTTTGTTACATAATGCATTCAACAGTAGTAATACCTTCTTCCACTTGCCCCTCACGGAGGAGGAGGGGGGGGAGGAATAATAGAAATTCTTATCAACAAAACAGGTGGACAACATTCTCTCTCTTATTTATTAGTAAACACAAGTTTCATCTCAAATATACTTCGCATATGGTTTATCGAACAGCAATTATATATGCATACACATATGAAGAAGAATAGGAATGTCAAACGTTGAGGTATTCTATACTTTGGAATTGAATAATTTTGTGATAATTTAGTGATTTTAGTAATAACTTTGTATTTTCATAAAAATAGATAACAGATCAATAAAAGATAACATACTATTTTGATGTAAAAACCATGTTACAAATAAAAAGGGAAAATTTTGGTTGGATCAAAAATGATATCGATATCATAAGACAACCCCCCTCCCCCTAGAGATATCTTACGATATCATGTGCCAGATCCCTCCCTCCCCCCTAAAATGATAACGATATATATGCATAGCCCCTAAATGGTATGGTACGACTGAACATCATAGTTCAATCAAAGTGACGTCAATCGTTCAGTAATGTAAATAAGAGTGTCCCCTGTACTGATTCTCTCTCACACACACACACACAAAAAAAAAAGATGAGCAAAAATTTAGGTCTCACAATTTGGCGAGTCTAATCATACGTTTACTCGCCAAGTGGGACATTCTGCCGTGATTTGGCGCAAGGGCGAGTGGCAGCGAGAACCCTGATAGATAATGATATTTTAGGTTGCCATGATGATGTCCTATTTAAGGTGGAGTACTATTATTTCCATATTAATTAATTTAAAATATATAGAATAATAGAATCGTAATAATTTTGTATTCGTGCATTTTTGCATATGAGTGCAACAGCTATTGCACCAAGATCTGAATATTTATAAAACTAGTTATAGTATGAACACACCTCATTTGCAACTTTTGACAAGCAATTTCCGACTTGTTCCATTACACCAACATGATGCCAAATGCATGCTAATGAATCCTTTATTTCACCCCTGATCCTGCAAAGGATTTTTATTGCAAACTATGGCAAATATTGTAATTCACTAGCGATTGAACAGGAATAATTCCTTTATTATTATTATTAAATTATCACAACACAAAACCTCTTATTTGCTATTATTCAAATCTAAAATATTTTATTGAGTCATAACTTACATTTTATGCAGATGCTGAGACGGATTTTACTATTTAGCATTTACCTGATGATGAGAAAACTGCAATAAAATTGTTTCATGGCAATGGAATTATAGATAAATAAAATTTATTACTGAAATGCTGACTATGAATATTTTACAGGAAATCACAAATATAATTTTACTAATCCTAACACTGGATGTCATATCTAATCTGTTGAGATATTATAGAGCATCACAAAATGTTATAATAGAAGATAACGCAGCACTGTTCATCATCACTTACAAATGGAATGCCTTTAAAAAAATGTTTACTGCAATGATAAGAGATATTTAAAATTTCATGCATGCAGTTTGAAATGGAACTTTTTTATTGTACAATATATAGTTTTTCTAAGTATATATTTGTACTGATATAATAAAATAGTTTGTGAAAGCCTTATAATTTTCAAATGATCACCTTTCGTACCAACAATGTTAATTTTTCCCAAATGTTTCATTTGGTGCCAACTATTACACCTGCCAACAATGGCATTGATATAATGGAAAAGTATCATTGCATCAAAAGAATAAAGTGAAACACAACTTACTTTTCTTGGACAAAGTTAACTACTTGAACAGACTCATTCCTTCTTTTTGGCAGAGTCTGTCTTTCCGTTCTTTTCTGCAGCACCTCTGACAGTTGTTTGGTCACCTTTACTGGCAGGAGTGAGAAGTCGTTGAAGGGTGTCCCAGAGACCACCGAGGAAGATGGCACAGAAGAGGTTCTCAAAGGGGACAAATGGATCCTGGATTCCCAGAAGCATGGATGACAACTTGAAGTAGCACAAGAAGATGACAATTCCAAAATAGGTAAGAGCATGGGGAGCGGCAATGAAGTCTGTTTTCTTGTCCAGGACGAAAATGAATGATGCACAGATGCATGCTTTAGTTGCACTGGGGGAGAAATGAGAGCTTTATAATGGGAACTTCACAATTTAATAACAAGACAACTTTAATGATAGCAAAGATAATGAAAGTGTAAAAATAATTAAACATATTATGCCTTAATCAGAATTTTAAAATTAAAATGAGACATTTAATAAAACTAAAATACAGTAATCTCTTAATATTCGTGAGGGTTAGGTTCACAGAAATCTCTGCAAAAGTCAAAATCACAAAGGTTAGGTTTTAAGATTTTCTTTTAATTGAAAAAAAAAGGGGGGAGGGGGTAATTGAAATGTAAAAAATATATTTACTAAGCATTAAAAAGTACATGTTGTAAATAAATTTGAATATTTATAAACATATTGTACAATGTTTAGTTGCTAGTTGGTGACTAAAAAAAATTATTAACATTAGATTGTTTGGAGGAACAGATCTTTTGTTTATGAATTTCCATGTAAGGAAAAGTTGCGGTCTCGATTCCTCTTTTAAACTTAAGAGAACAATAAAGGAAGGTTCTCATTCTATTGCTTTCCCAATAAGTTGTTGGAGTTTAAAAGTTTCCCATAAAATTTTTTCAGAAAATATTTTACCTGTAATAAAAATTTTGAACTTTAGAAAGTTTAGGATTTTTTTAATTTTAGCATCGTCATGTTTTGAATTTATCAGAATTACTGATGTATATTTTGACTCAATACAAGAGTTGAAGTTCTCGAAACTTAAGGCAATACAGTACAAAGCAGGTGTACACTGTCAAATAATTTATAGAACTCATTTAACAAGAAAGAAATTTTCGATAAAAGAAAATTCACGAATAACCATGTATTTGCGAATGTTAAAATGTTCTTCATTTTTTATTTCACGAATAATCAAAACTCGTGATTGTTAAGGGATTATTGTACTACACATTAAGAAAATCAATTACAGTAATCAAAGAAGTTTTATACAAACTTCTCATGAATACAAAGATATCAATCAAATACAAAAGCTGTTGTTTGCACATGTTCACGTTCATAAATTGTGCATTTAAAATATCAAATCACCAGTGACAGTATGTGACAGACATGTCACAGTAGGAATTTATATGATTTATTTAGAGAAGCATTCTGTTATCTTGTAAACCAACCTTCTAGAAAAATTCTACTTTTAAAATGATTGCAGTCAGATTTGATAATTTTAATATTTTTGAAATCTAGGATGTGGTTAGTATATATTGAACAATTAATAAGTTTCAATTGTAACTTGCCAGATTAGCAAGTACGTTTAAGCTCTTCTGTTTATACTGGACGATCATGTAAAATCTGCTTATAAGAGCACAAACACACTTTACAAATCAGACAATTTACAATCAAAACTTGTTAATCATCCAATTGATACCGACCACACCCCGCATTTTGAAAATCTTAAAATAACTAAATCTAACTGCAATGATTTTAAAAAATTAACTTTTCTAGATGGTTCATTTTACGAGATTACAGAAATCTCTTTTTAACAAAGCATGTACAAATTTCATCAGAATAGGTGACATATACTCCCTAGTGATTTAATATTTTAAATTAATAATTTTGAATGTGAACAAAACATGTGTAACAAAAGCTTTGGTTTTCGAATGGTATTTGTACCGATGAGATTTTTTTAGTTTATTAAATGTTTCATTTTAAACATAATTTCTAATTTTGAAATCATGAAAGTGTATTAATATTTGGAAATTTTTCCAGAGAGAAATATTCGCCTTGAATACAATATTTCAAATGAAAATCAAATTTCAAATTATTTTTGCTTAAAAGGCACAAAGACCAACTTAGTGAAAAAGATTCCATGCCGGGAATCGAACCCGGGCCATCAGTATAGCGCACTGACGTTCTACCGACTAAACCACATGGAACGATACCCAGCCTGGCACTTCTCACTATTACTGGTTGGCAAGGCTACAAACGCAGCACAAGATGGAATATTCCGCGAGCCACCAACATGGGGCAAACACAGACACTTAATTAAATCCAGCATCGATTGAATCTATATTAATATTTGGAAATTTTTTTTTCCCCCCCCCCGGCATGGAATCTTTTTCACTAAGTTGGTCTTTGCGCCTTTTAAGCAAAAATAATTTGAAATTTGATTTTCATTTGAAATATTGCATTCAAGGCGAATGTTTCTCTCTGGAAAAATTTCCAAATATTAATATAGATTCAATCGATGCTGGATTTAATTAAGTGTCTGTGTTTGCCCCATGTTGGTGGCTCGCGGAATTTTCCATCTTGTGCTGCGTTTGTAGCCTTGCCAACCAGTAATAGTGAGAAGTTCCAGGCTGGGTATCGTTCTATGTGGTTTAGTCGGTAGAACGTCAGTGCGCTATACTGATGGCCCGGGTTCGATTCCCGGCATGGAATCTTTTTCACTAAGTTGGTCTTTGCGCATTTTAAGCAAAAATAATTTAAAATTTGATTTTCATTTGAAATATTGAAATCATGAAAGTGATTTAGAAAGTGTAGAAAATGAAAACATATCTATGGAACATTTGACAGGTGAAGTAATATTAAACTTAGAACAAAAAAACTTTATTTAGTGCCTAACTATGACATTCAGGAGCACTGGACAATGTCTTGATATGGGGCCCCTTATCCATATGCTTATATAGCAAAGTTATATAAAAGATACACAGGTGAAGATTATTTAACTTTTAAATGCAATCATAATTCAACATTTGTAATACAATACAATACTAAAACTAATATACAGGAACACAGTACTAAATCATTAAATATGTGCGATAAAAATAAATTTCATTTAACATTCTTGGAAAAAAGAAAAAATAATGTCTTAAAAGAAAAAAAAAATCAAAATGTAACAAATGTCATAGATCAACAGTTTTAATAAATGAAGTTTCATAATTCATAACTGCCTGGCACAAGCATTTAAAAAAATAAATAAAATTTTGTTCTATTACTTCATGTACAGTTGTACCGTTTAGAAATCTCAAAATCTTAAAATCATAAAGGTAACATAACAAACTTAGGCATTACAGTTTTTAAATGCAATTAACAGCTAGGATAACTATAATTCTTTCTACCTACAAATAAACACACTGCTATACAATTTGAGATAATTATTTCACCTTTTTTACCATTACCAACTTTATTCCCCCTCCCTACTTCTTATTTTACTCCATGCCTGAAATAAAATGAATATAAAACACGAGCAAAAGTTCAGAAGCTTTTATCTTTAAAAACATGATTGAAAATAATTTAATTATGAACTTAATGATCTCATTGCATAACACATGAAAATTGTTTTAATGGATTAATTTATTTTAAGCTAAAATAAATGCAAAATTGGAAAAATAATACTTTTCCTCCCCGTTTTATTATATGATTTTAACTGACGAGTCATACTCTGGAATTTCCAGAGCCCATTTTATCAAATCCAGGGGACACAAACAGGCAAGACAACATTTTTTTAGATTTACTTGTTATTTTTAAAGTTTGTAAAGTTCTTGTATTCAGCACATCTGCAGATGATTTTATTTGCATTTTATCTCAGAACCAAAGATAACAATTAGTTGCAGAAAGTAAAATAAAACTGTTCCTCATAAACTTAAAACTTTAATTATTATTGAGTGAGTGTTTAAAAATTGAATAATGAAATTTGAAGATGAATATAATTTTGTTTTAAAAAGGCTACTCTATATTTTCTTTTTTTTCTAACTATTGCTAATTTACTTGTATAATCATCAGATTAAAAAAAAAAATACAGTTGAACCTGGTTAAGATGCTCACGGTTAATACACAGATTTTTTCCAATCCCTTGAACATCGCCCATAAGGCTTATGCAAAAATATCACATTTAATGTGTGAACGGCTATTACGGGATAAATTTTCGGTCCTTTGAGGCAAAAAATCATGCTTGAGACATGAATTTATTTATCAAGATATAAATTCCTCCTTTCTTCTCCAGTGTTGCCAATTTTGCAGATTTTTTTATTCAGATAAAAAACAATTTCTGAATTATAAATTTAATAATACATTAACTAAGGTGAACATTACTAATCTAAAATAGTGGTAGATACTTGAATTTTTTTTTTTTAAATGCTAAATTGGCAACACTGCAATTTTTCTGTGATCCTGCGTCCTTACATTCTTTGTCTTTTGCCTCGTATTTGTTTTTACAGTAGTACAGAGATGTAGATGAATTCAGGA
This sequence comes from Maratus speciosus, assembly GCA_963932465.1. Lineage (NCBI taxonomy): Eukaryota > Metazoa > Arthropoda > Arachnida > Araneae > Salticidae > Maratus > Maratus speciosus. The sequence goes on from OZ010798.1 coordinate 464,230,260, forward strand.
TACTCAGATACTCCAGAAAGATTATTATGATTATAGATGATTATACCTGTTGTTGATAGGTTTTAAATGTACATTATACCACTACTTGTTTTATAATGCATATTATAAGCAGAAAAATGAAACTCATAAATATTAAACAAATATGACTGCCATATAACTCTTTTATGTTTTCTTTATTTTTTGCTATATTAACAATATTTTTTACACAAACATTAATAAGGATAGTTTTTTTCTTATATTAAAAAGAAGGACAGATTATAATAGCACTCATTATCACAAGTAATATTGTGCTGTCCTCTAAAAAAACCCACTTTTTGAATTTTTCTCTATATAAAATTTAATAAAAAATACAAAACAATTTAGAGTAGCTACATTTTCACAGCTTGTTCTGACTAAGATTTTAATGTATAGTATTTTTGATTCTGTCAATATATTACAAAGTGGCAGTCAATTAAAGAAGAATTTGAAAAAAACCCACTTTTTCCTAAAAATAACCCATGTTACCTAAAAAAAACCCACATGCAAAAACACTTCTAGAAACCAAAATATTAGACAGCAAAGTATTTCTTCCATTATTAACTATTTTTACAACACAATTCTGCAAAAAAAAAAAGTTTTTTTTTTTTTCAGTTTTTTTGCAATCAAATCCAAAGGGGCAACTTAATTACACAAGTTTTAATTAATCTTTGTTCAGAAAGTAGAAATACCTGAAATTGGCACTGTGTTATTCAGAAACTACAGAATGTTCCATTTTTTGGTAAACATACAAGATCTGTCAGAAAATAATGCCAAAGTTGTCGTTTTGAACCAAATTTTCCAGACAAGGAGAAAAACCACCCAAAGAGAGGCAAAAAACCTGTCGTCATGGGACCGAAAATCACTTGTAACTCGATAAGTAATTTATCAAAAACGTAAAACTTGTTTCGATTCCAAATCGCTTAGTCAGCTCTGTCAATTTTGTACCTTATGTTTAAAAATGAGTAAATGTGTCAGAAAGTTTCATGCTGGTTGAACAGTGAACTTGAGAATCGCCTAATAAAATTTGCATAAAAAAGTAAAATAATGATTAAAATAAAATAAGCTTGTAAAAGAATAAAACAATGTATGATATAAAAGTAAAAGGATATCTTTGTGCACACAAAAAAAAGTGGATGGGTTTTATTTTTGCAAAAACGAAGGGGGGGGGGGGGGGGGTGTATGACATAACTTGTACAAATTCTTAGAAATGCAAAATATGCATTAAATTTGCATAATTTATGTTTTTTCCCTTTAAAATTAATATTTTAAAGAAAAAACGTATGCTCCACCATTTATTTATATATAAAAAAGTGGGTTATTTTTAGTTCCTGCATGGGTTTTTTTTACCTCTGTTTTCAAAAGGTCACAAATTGAGCCAAAAATAATATAATCAGCTGAAAATGGTGCATTTTATTCACATATTAATGGTTTAACAGAAAAGCATCTAAAAACTGATGTACATCATTGTAACATGTCGTATTATAACAAGAAAAACATTGAAAATAAGCTCTTTTTTTCGCTAGAATTCTGTATTATTAGCTTATTTTTAAAAAAAACTAAATAAGCACTTCTAAAGTAATTTTAAATAATTTTATTATTATAAATGGCATATGGAAACAGGACAAAAAGAAAATTTTACTTCAGTGATTTTTTTGATGAAGTTCTAGGGTGGGTTTTTTTTAGGATACATTTTCCTGTGGGTTTTTTTTAGAGGACAGCACTATAAATATGATTTTAACAACTGGATTGTTCTTCAAAGATTTAATACATTTTTCTTTTTGTTAAACAAATTAGTCTAGCAGGAAAAAAAAATAGTTTTGTTTAATTTTTGGTTGTAACATATTAATTGACAATAAAGTCATGCATAAGTCCATATTTATTTTCAGTTATTATTCTAGTTGGTTCTATAAAAATAAACAATGAGTTAAAGTTGAATACAATTAAATTTTAATCTAAATATATGTAAAAGATTAAATTTTCTACCGTAAAGATATAAATGAAAGTTCTACAGTTCATTTAGATGATTAGATGTGTAAATAAGGCCAGTTCCTACATCATTGTACAAATCACGTTTAATATGCGATCCTGCTTAATACACGACTTTTGCACACTCCCTTGAAATGCGTCTCAACACTTAAATGCCGGATTTTTCAAAAATCATTGTAATAATGTTTTTCGGCTTTCATTTTTTAAATAAATCATGGGAAAAATACTTAAAAAAATAATATTTTGTTTTAAGTATGATTTACGGCTAAAAAACAGTTTGTTACTATTCGGCAATACTGGTCTTTAATTAAAAAAATAATTTTCCTAGATAAAATTCTATAATGTTTATCACAAGAATTTCACACAAGAATTTTAGGAACTATAATAAGAAATAAATTTTACTTGCTCACAGCAGAACAAAATAGGGTATTTTCGCAAGCTTCCAAACCACACAAAAAGAACACGTAGCAACAATTTGAAAAAGAAATATATCTTTATTCTTAAACAGCACAAGTGTTGCCATCTACATGTTGAAAATCGATTTAATAATATTAGAATGTATTTTATTGGCGACATTAGGCATTATAGCTTCAATATTATTCGAACAGTATTTTAGACCCTAATTTGGGTATGTTGCCGAAAAGCAACACCCAGCATTTAAGGGTTAATCGGGTTCAACTGCATATGTAAACAAAACAAATGATCTATAATCTGACACATTCTAGACCTTCGGTTCCAACTTGTGCTGATTTCATGTAATTAATCGCATTTTAGAAATAATTTTTCATTGATTTAATTTTTTTTAAATTAAAGATGATGCGGTACACTTTTGTTAAAATGAAAAACTGCTATTTGCAATATTTGTATCTAGCTAAGGGAAAAATACTGAATCAATTTATGTACTTTTTAATGGATAAAACAGACTAATACTTAAATAAACAAATACTTTTGTGCATTAATATCAATTTATCAGTAATTTTTCATTAAAAAAGTTCCAGTTATTATAGCTTAAATCAATAGTACATAAACTGTGAAAATAGCTTCAGAGTAATTAAAATATCTGTACTTACAAACTCATCTGCAAAAGCTCAATAGCATTTGGCGTCCAAACTCCACGGAGTAATCTGTCCAATATCTTTATAAATGCAATGCCATTACCTACATAGAAAATAATTATAAGAAAATCAAAAATAAATTTGAAAGATCGAAGTTACTGCTGAAAATAAATCACAGATGCTCAATTTCTCAGAAAAGAAAGAGAAATTAAAAACACTTTTTTCAATGTGTTCATTTTTTTTTAAGTTGGAGTAGAGTAGACAGAAAAGATCACATCAAAAATACATTTTTTGAGACTAGAAATAATAATGTTGAAACTGTGGTAAACAAACATTGAAAACTGATAAAAACTAGGTATCTGAATAAACAGTGATTTGGCCGAATAGTTGAATGTTCAGCAGCCAAATATCTTTTTTTCCCCCCACCCACACGAAAATAGAAAAAAACTTTTGATTGAATATATATTTTCTATTTTATTTTAAAATGGTGAAAAAATTAAACATATATTGGTGTTCTATTATTTGCGTGTATAAAATTGTTAATAACTTGATGTATTTCTACAAACACCTTGATGCTAAAATAATAAAACAACTTTTACTACATCTACATTATAAGAGCATAATTTTATCTAAGGAAAGTAGTTCACAAAAATTTTAAATAAAAATACTAGCAGGTGAAATGGAATCTAGTTTTCTGCAAAAGAATGAAGAAATCTAAGAGTTTATTTATTAATCAATAAATAAAGAGTTAACTTAGAAAATAAATGGGTACAATTAGCAATCCTCACTGTTACACCACAAATGTTAAAAAACACTTGGAGGAAAATCAAGTACAGGCTCGACATTCTTCTTGCTACATTGAAGGTACTGTAAAACAAACACTAAGATTTCTTTTGCAGCAAACTGCATTTCATTTCATCTGTTAGTATTTTTGTTATCAATGTTTAGAATGATAAAGATCTTTCTCTGATATGCTGTATAATAAAATAAAGGTAGTATCTGAATAACTGTACATTTTGTGCAATTAAAAATCAAAAGGATCTAATGAATATGTCAGAAACCAGTTTCGATTAGAGAGAAAAACTGCAATATATATATATATATATATACATTATCCTGAATTTATTTAGTGAGATATCTAACAATATTTGGTCAGCTAGCCTTCAGTATTTAGCTATTTTGCTGAATAATCACATTCGTACTAAAAAATAATCTTTTACTGTTTGTTTGGTACTTTTATGTTAGTCGGGTACAAATCTAGACAACATCACTTTTTTTAATCGTCAATACCAGCTTTTATATATCTTGAGTGTAAATTTAAACAATATGAAATGTTTTATTTACAATTAAATGAATGCAATATAAATATAGTAATGAAACAAAACTTAGTAATTTCTCACCTGCACCTGGCAAACATAAAAGTAATTTTTTTTTTTCTTCCCCTAGAATTTTCTGATTTTCTAAAATATTTGATATAACAACAGAAATTAATATGACATTGGATAAGCAATTAGGTACTCTTATGCTAGTCAGGCATAGGTGATAAACTGCCAAGTATTGTTCCCATAGTTATCATTCTTATTATATTAATTTAATTAAAACATAAAATTTCACTTATTTCCTTTAAATATACAACTTAATTTAAAATACATATATTACAAACATTTATTTTTTACAAACTCTACTTATTTTTTTTATTTTATATTTTTGAAACATGGATAAAATGATTGTTTGCTTTAATTTTTTGTTTCATTCTTTTGTTATTGCATCCTGAAGCTGCTGATGATTCATTATCTGTTGCTCAGATATAAAGCTCTGCTGCTTCAGGAAGCTCAAATATTTTTCTCCTATGGCTAGACCTTCTTCAAGATTAATTTTTTCACAGAATCTGCATCAATATGCAGGGCACTGGAAATTATTTCTTGGTCAGATTTTGTTTCTACTAGTGGGATGTTATCATCACAAGAAATCCAGTTTAGAACTTCACTGTCATCTAAATTATCAATGACGTTACTCAAAGACTGCTTTGCAAAAACCAGTAAATCATTAATTTTAGCTTGGGCAGCATTGGGATGGAACCCATCAAATGTTAAATCATCACACTCGGATTCTATGAACAACGATGGTGGCCATAAATTATGCCATGCATGTATCAAGGTGTCTTGCGACATAGCATTCCAAGCATCTGCCAAGAGAAAAAGACATTCTTTTAGAGTGAAAACTTTTTTTAATCTTTCAAGCATATCAGCCGATGGATCTAAGCTTAGCAACTTTTGCAGAACCTTTTTTTTATAATTGCACTTCATTGCACGTATGATCCCTTGATCCATCGGCTGAATGAGAGAAGTTGTGTTTGGCAGAAGAAACTGTGCTGTTACATTTTCTTTGCTTAATGAAACAGGATGCGCTGAGCAGTGATCGAATAATAACAGAATTTTACTATCTTTGTTCAACCCTAATTTCTTACTATGTTCAAGTGCTTCAGGAACAAAATTGTTCTCAAACCATTCATTTATTATATCTTTAGTAACCCAAGCTTTCTTGTTAGCTTTATATATAACGGGAAGTTTGATATTTTTTAATGCACGAGGTTTTGCACTTTTCCCCACTACCAATAACTGACACTTGAGGGTGCCAGAAATTTTTCTCCACATGTCTTTAGATATTTTATTCCATGCCTCTGTTTAAAATGAGTTAACCACCCTGAAGAAAAAGTATATGGAACTTCCATATTCAACTTTTTATGAAGGTTTTTGGCTTTTTCACAGAGAAGAGGCCCTGTTATAGGAACACCTTCACTTCTACGTTGTTTGAACCATTCATAAAGCACCTTGTCTAGATCACCAGATCTGGCTGCATGCATTGTTTTTCTTTCTGCAATACCAGCATTGCTGTCACTATTCATTTGAATTCAAAATTTTTTCTTTTTGTTTCTTAATGTCATATACTGTTCTAGGGCTTATTCCATAAGATTTAGCCAAAAAACGAACAGAAGAACCAGAATTCAGTTTTTTAATAATTTCAACTTTGTGCATTATAGTCAAAGTGACATGGTTTCTTTTACTGAATTTTTCATCAGGAAAATCTGGATAATCCATATTGGTAGAATTTTGCAAGAAACAATAGATTCAAAACCGTAACTAAAACAAGAGGGTTTCAACAGTTACAGTTATTATGTAAAAGCTACTGTTGCACTGTATTTTTATTTTGGATAAGCAAATAATTTACACCAGAATTTTAAAATAACGAAATTTTATGCCATGTTTATCCAGATTTAATAAACGAAAAAGCTTGATTAATTAAAAAATATTTTGGAAAACGATCGCGATCGCTGATGATATTAGCGCCATCTTTATTTATTTCGGAAATAAATGCGTATTTTCTTTATGAAAAAACTTGAGTTCAGTCATATTAATCAGAATTACATATTAAAATACGTACAAAAAATAAATAAATAAAAATCATTAGATTAAAACCAGTGTTGAATTCAGGAGGTGGCCTGGGGGGGGGGGGGGACATTCCTCCCCGGAGCAATGAGATGCTCCCCCTCGGAAGATTTGAGATTGTGTTTTCAATGGACAAAAAGTGCAATCCCCCCCCACCCCCCCTCACCGGAGCCACAGAAATCCCTACCGGAAAAAAGTGTCTGAACTCAACAAAGATGAAAACTGACGTAGATACCTCTTTCACGCTGCGATCTCAAAACGAAACTAAAACTTATTTGCCATGTTCGGTTGCTTCGCGCATTCGCTCCGGCATTTCCTCTTTCTCAAGATTTTTCTCAGTCGCCTATACGCACAAATAAGCGCTTTACTGTATTTACAAAACAGGGCCATTAGATTTTTTTCGGAAGTAAATTCATATTTTTCTTCATAAAAAAGCTTGCATTTAGTCGTATTAATCAGAATTACATATTAAAATGCGTACGTAATATTGAAAAAATAATAAATATTGAAACACGAGGAAACGAACGGAAGAAAAGTAAACAATTCCACTACAGTTTACACTTGCTAATATTCTACAGAAAATACAATAAAGGGGAATTTTTCAAGGCTCGAAATGTACTGGAACAAATCGGAGCGATATTCCGGTTCTTGAAATTATGATAAATAAAGTTCCGATTCGTAAAATTATGGTAAATATCGTTCCGCTTCATACTTTTATTAAAACATTGTTACTGTTTAATATAGCTTATTGCGCTCTCTGTTACTGTTTTCATTGTTATTTAGAGTCTTGAATGTTTGTTTTTATATTGCTTTGTATGTTTAGAAATAAATTTGTCTATACTTAAAAAAAAAAAAAAAAAAAAAAAAAAAAAAAAAAAAATCGGCAACAATAATTTTTAAATAGCGTTCTGTTTCGTAGATTTTTCCATTTCGAGCCCTGGAATTTTTGATATAGATATGCTAATTTATATAAAAATCAAAAGTAATATAAATTTATTTAGTAATAAATCAGCTGTAATAGCCAAAAGAGAATAATTAACAAAAAATTGAGTAAAAAAAACATGGCGGTAGTCGCTGATTTCGGCGCCATCTTGAATTTTGTGCCTGCACCTTAACTGTAAATTTCATTGTTTACATCTGAAAAAATTCGCGGATTTTAGGGTCGCGGACTGGAGGGAGTCTATTGTATATTTAAATATTGTATTAGAAAAGGTAGTATCTATAAGAAGGAAAAACAGAATGATAAAAAAAGCATAATGATGACAGACAAAAAAATTAAAGCACGGTAAACAGATTGTTGAACCCGGAAGGTACTATTATAAATAGAGATCAACTGAAAATGCAGTTTCATTTTCGGATCAAAATCAGAGTTTCGGTGAAAAGGCTTTGAAAATTCGGCCAGACTGAAACTATTCCAAAAATCTCGTTTCTTCCTTCGAAAATTTTTAAAATGACTCATTGATTTGAGCTGTATCGGCTTCACTATTTATTGTTACGAACTTCACTGTTTATAATTATCAGTCATGACTAACGCAAGTGCAAATGATAAAGCAAGTGATGTCTATAAGACTAAACATTGAAGACGCTTTTCACTCCTCATTAAAAACTGCAGATTTAAATACTTAAGACTTAATTGACAATTTTTAGTTTGAATACTCTTTGAGAAAGTTCTAGTATAACAGTTAATCATTTACAAACATTATTATTAAAGATAAATCGAGGTATGCATACCTAAAAAATTTTTTATTAAATGTAATTTGTATTATTAGTAAATCATTCTGTGTCGTTGATGCATTAATGACATTTTACTTTGTATGAAAATGAAAAGTTTTGGTCAGAGGTACAGCGAACCAACTTGGGTCATACATATAATTAATTAATAATTATGTATATTTAACAAACATGCATAATTGACAATGGAATTGACAGGCAGCATTAGACATAAATAAAAGATTGCAATTTAAAGAAGTACCAGAGTTCAAATACCCAGGATCTGTGATCACTAATAATAATACAGTAAAAACAGAGATTAACCACTTGATTACATGCACATATGGTGTGTATGTGGCAATAACCATTGAAACAAAAGTCGGTTTTGACTATGACATACTCAATGGTTAAAGCACGACTTATAGCAAGAAATAGATGGTATTATTCTCTTAAAAATATTTTGAACTAACAATTAAAAATTTATAAAACTGTTATAAAAACTATAATTTTTGATTGTGAGAGCTGGATCAGATCACTAAAAAGATGAAAATATATTCATTACTTGGAAAAGAAAGATCTGAAGCAAGGCTGCCAATCTTTATGTGTATTAATGTGTAGTTGAAGCTCAGACAATTTCAAAGTGTCAAGTGCAGCCACTAAAATTATGCACATACTCAAAGTAGGGAAACTAAGAAATGATAATATTAAAATGAACTTTTATTTATGTACATTAAAGAAATATTGATGCACATCAAAGTATCAACATTAAAATCTTATACAAAAAGCCAAATTAAATCTGCGGCACTGCATTTCATTAAGAATCATGGCCTACAATTGTTAAAATAAGTATTTGCAATCACCCTGTAAAATAAAATACTTGAAATGACCGGTAGCTGTAGCATGACTATGTGGATCTTGTACAATATTTACATAAGAATAGCAGATATATTCATGGAAATATAAAGGTACCTTTAAACAATTCAAGAAATTTCTGCATGCAAGGTTTTCAATACAATTTAAAGAAAAACATACATAAAAACCTCCCTAAAGCAACCACATTCCGTTCCAATAAAAATGGGTCGCTCAGAGATGTGGTCTCTCAATGGAGGTCCTGTTTAAATTTAGATTTTAATTGTTGAAAAAGATAACAATTAATGTTACTAAAATTTATTTTTCACATTAGGACAAAATATAAAAATTTAAGTATCAAAACAAAAGTTAATGACTGCAGAGTTTAAAAACTGAATGCACTGACGTTTGCTTTGTTTTTACAGTTTTCTCTTTTATAACTTTTATTTCCCAGTCCTTTGGAAGTTCAGTAAATGAATGCAATTTTTTTTTTTTGGGGGGGGGGGGGGGGCAGGAACAAATAATGACGATTTCATTAATTTATCCATTTCTTTGAGAGTTTCCGACAGAATAGGATAGGGGAGTTTATGGACCGTCATTCTTAATTTGTCATCAGAGTTAAATTCATTGCCTAAAAAGGTACAAAGAGGTTTAAAACACTTAAAAGTTATCGGGATAAAAAATAAATCTGAACTTAGTTTAGAAGTTTGATGAATAATGCACTCTGGAATTATTTTTCTAATAAAATCTTCTTCAACGAACAGGAAAAAACAGAATTTTCTTCAAAGAAATGGGTCGCGCATGGAGGGAGTTTAACTGGGATGGTCTCTGAATGGAGGTAAAATTAGTACTGAGCCTATGGAAATAAATTTCGTTCCATGAAAAAATGGTCATTCAGGGAGGTGGACGCTTAATGGAGGTGGTTGCACAGGGAGGTTTCACTGTACTACAATTAGAAAATAAATGTATTAAATATTTAAAACATGAGTATTTGACTAAAATAATTTTTAACTATGCATGTGCAAACAACAACATTTTTTTCCCCATATAAGTCAACAGTAGTCAACTCGTATAAAAAGTCCAGAAGAATAACATGAAAATATAAAATGATAAAGAGATTGGCAATAGAATAAGCTGATATCCAGTTGCTATGTAAAAGTATCTAGATGATGAGAGACTTTCTACAAATTGTAATTTTCTAGTTTCTTTCAACATAGGAATTAGTATCTAATGTATGTCCAAGCTAGGGTTGCCAGATTGTACGTTTTTCCTGTACCTGTAAGTTGTATGTTTTTAGTACAATCGTACGGTGTATGTTTTAATTTGTTCTGTACGATGATTTCTTCCGTTTTTTACCACATCTTTCTTTTGATAGTTTCAAGAATTTTTTCTTTTTAATTTTAATTCAAAATTTCACCTTTTGCAGAAAAAAAGTTATACACATGCGGATCATATGTAAAAGTGGCTTGTTTCTGATCACGATGACAAAAATCTTTGGAGAGTTTTGTTAACTGAGCAATCGCGAACTCTTTGTTAGCATTATTTCATCTGAACTTGACATTATTACAGACTATATGCAATCTCCATAATAAAAATTTTAATTTAGTATATCTGTATCTTAAGTTTTAATATTTTGTTTGATATATTATCTCCCTTTATGCTTAAATACAGACATTTATTTTTGTAGGGTTGCTCATTACTAAAACTTTCAAGATTATCACTCAATTGTAGAAAATTTTGGCTTAGTTTTGTTCTTACAATTCATTTTCATTCATAATGAAATATATGGCAGCAAAATTAGTTTAAAATGTTAATAGAATAATGTAATACATACACAGTTGGAAAATAATGACTAAGTCAATTAATTAATAACCTCTTTTAAAATAAATTAGTTGCCAAAAACTTTACTGGGACTTTCTACATAATTTAGTATGTTATAAAAAAGGACGATTGTGCGATAAAACGGAAATCAATTAGTGTCAATCAAAATCTTTTGTTTTTTTTCTAAGATAAATCTGGTAACCCTAGTCCAAGCACAGCTTTGGAACAGACGGTTTGGTTTTAATAATTATTTTTTGTTTAAATGAGCTTGTTCTGATGATTCTTCCAAGGAGAACAAAGCATCAATAAAAAATATAAATAAAATAAATAAGAATTTGTAAAAAATCCCTTATTATATACAGCTACTTTTAGAAAGCAAACGAAATTCAGCTCACTCTATTTCTGATACCTTTCTAAATTTTTATGATATTTGACTGTCCCTTTTATATGAATTGCCCTGTATAGTTGACTACTAAATTATGCAAATAATAATAATAATAATAATAATAATAGTTACACAGACAAAAAGTACCTCATACAAATACTCATATTTCATCCAATATTTAATACACTTACATTCTTATTACAAGACTAGCCGCCCTTGGCCACCAGTTTGGTCTCCCTTAAACGTAATGGTAAGCGTTGTATCATGTTACTTTTATTCATAATTTAATTTAATTGTTCAGTCCTGTGCCAAATCGGAAGATTCTGATAGAGAAACAAAGAACTCTGTATATTTATGTTAGCCGGATGCAGGGGATAAACTGCCAAATATTGTCCCTGTCGCATTTTTTCCTATTTTATTAATTTCATTTAAAATATAATCCTTTAACTCATTTTATTTAAAATACACAATTTTAATTTAAAATTCATGGTTTTTACTTATTTCTTTTAAAAAAAAGAAAGAAAAGAAAAATACAGTAGACTCCCTCAAATCCGCACAGCTTGGGACCAGAGGTTGTGCGGATTTCTGGTCATTTATTTGTTTACATTTTTGAACATTAATTTGATTGGTAGTTGAGCAATGGAAATTATAATAAATGGTTACAATAAAGTGAAACATTAAAATAATTAAGTAAAATATTAAAATAATTTATTAGTTTAAAAGTAAGTAATTATTAAATAAAATAATTATGCAAAATAAAAAATTTAGAAAAATATTAAAAATTAAGTCATGTAAGTAATAATTAAGATACAATACTAAATGCACATATAAATATACAATATAATATAAATATAAAATAATATATAAATATACATATAAATAACACTAAATACAAACATACAATACTAAATATACATAATAATGAGGAAAAATAAATTTTTCTTATTTTTTTTTTTACAGACTTTACTTATTTTTTTATTTTATATTTTTGAAACATGGATAAAATGGTTGTTTGTTTAATTTTTTGTTTCGTTCTTTTGTTATTGCATCCTGAAGCTGCTGATGATTCATTATCTGTTGCTCAGATATAAAGCTCTGCTGCTTCAGGAAGCTCAAATATTTTTCTCCTATGGCTAGACCTTCTTCAAGATTAATTTTTTCAAGTTCTTCATCAGATTCAGTTTCTGATGAAGAATCTGCATCAATAACGAAATTTTATGCCATGTTTATCCAGATTTAATAAACAAAAAAGCTTGATTAATTAAAAAATATTTTGGAAAACGATCGCGATCGCCGATGATATTAGCGCCATCTTTATTTCGGAAATAAATGCATATTTTCTTTATGAAAAAACTTGAGTTCAGTCATATTAATCAGAATTACATATTAAAATATGTACGTAAAATTAAAAATAAATAAATAAAAATCATTAGATTAAAACCAGTGTTGAATTCAGGAGGTGGCCTGGGGGGACATTCCTCCCTGGAGCAATGAGATGCTCCCCCTCGGAAGATTTGAGATTGTGTTTTCAATGGTCAAAAAGTGCAATTCCCCCCCTCCCCATCCCCGGAGCCACAGAAATCCCTCCCGGAAAAAAGTGTCTGAATTCAACATTGATGAAAACTGACGTCGATACCTCTTTCACGCTGCGATCTCAAAACGAAACTTATATCTTATTTGCCATGTTCCGTTGCTCTGCGCATCGCTCCTCGCATTTCCTCTTTCTCAAGAGTTTTCTCAGTTGTCTATACGCACAGGTAAGAGATAAGCGCTTTACTGTATATACAAAACAGGGCCATTAGATTTTTTTCGGAAGTAAATTCATATTTTTCTTCATAAAAAAGCTTGCATTTAATCGTATTAATCAGAATTACATATTAAAATGCGTACGTAATATTCAAAAATAATAAATGTTGAAACACGAGGAAACGAACGGAAGAAAAGTAAACAATTCCACTACAGTTTACACTTGCTAATATTCTACAGAAAACACAATAAAGGGGAATTTTTCAAGGCTCGAAATGTACTGGAACAAATCGGAGCGATATTCCGGTTCTTGAAATTATGATAAATAAAGTTCCGATTCGTAAAATTATGGTAAATATCATTCCGTTCCATACTTTTATTGAAACATTGTTACTGTTTAATATAGCTTATTGCGCTCTCTGTTACTGTTTTCGTTGTTATTTAGAGCCTTGAATGTTTTTTTTTTTTTATATTGCTTTGTATGTTTAGAAATAAATTTGTCTATACTTAAAAAAAAAAAAAAAAAAAAAAAAAAAAAAAAAAAAAATCGGCAACAATAATTTTTAAATAGCGTTCTGTTTCGTAGATTTTTCCATTTCGAGCCCTGGAATTTTTGATATAGATATGCTAATTTATATAAAAATCAAAAGTAATATAAATTTATTTAGTAATAAATCAGCTGTAATAGCCAAAAGAGAATAATTAACAAAAAATTGAGTAAAAAAAACATGGCGGTAGTCGCTGATTTCGGCGCCATCTTGAATTTTGTGCCTGCACCTTAACTGTAAATTTCACTGTTTACATCTGAAAAAATACGCGGATTTTAGGGTCACGGACTGGAGGGAGTCTACTGTAATAAATGATACCATAAACCATGACACTTAATTTAAACATCAAAGCATTGTTTTAAATTTACCACGCGAGAAATAAATAATGCTAATTGGCGAGTTAAAAAATGCTATTGGCGAGATTTTTACACGGATAACATCAAAGTACCAAGAATTCTTTGTGATCATGGCAACTTTTATGTTAGTTTTATTCACAAAAATAATTTTGATTGAAAATGGTTGTGCATATGAAAAGCGTAATTGTTTATGACAATCACATGACTTGAACTATTATAACATAGATGAAATGATAACGGTGGAACAATATTTGGCGATTCATCACCTGCACCAAGTATCAAAATGGCCGCCTGGCATATAAAAAGTGAAGCAGTCAACCCAGAACTGTTGATGACAGTCCAGTGATTTAGACTATTATTATAGAGATTTATTTTCTACTATATTTTGTCAAATTTCCTGAAAGTGGCATTAAATTTGGTTCAAAATCCTTAATGTTATTAACAAAAAACGTGCAGAAATTACTAGAATATTTTAAAGAAACCTTTTATATCTCCATGAATATATCGTCGCCTCAGAGCAACAGTAGGATATACAATAATAATAAACTAGTCGGATGTACCAATCCCAAAACTTTCTTCTATCTCATACATGTTAATACTTCAAAATTCGCTATCACACTGCCAAAATTAAATGGCAATATATGCATCTCATGAGGATTCTAACGATATAAAATTCCGTGCATTAGTTCTTGAGATATGACTATCGCTGAAATCGTCTAAATTCAGCAAAATGCTGCCTAGCAGCGCCACCTATTGGGTGATTTATACCAAATCCTAATCAGCAACAATTTATGTCAACGTCTGACTGAATCTGAAGTTTGGAGAAAATCCGTACATTAGTTTTTGAGATAGAGCAATAACGAAAATCGTGAAAATTCCTGCATAGCAGCGCCACCTATTGGGTGATCAACACCAAAACCTAATTAACAACAACTTGTGTCAACATACAACTAAATCTGAAGTTAGATGAAAATTGGTCCATTAGTTCTATTGATAGAGCTATTGAGGCAATCGTGGAAAAGGCAGCAGAGAAGCGCCACCTGTTGGGCGATTTACACCAACACCTAATCAGTAGCAAGTCATATCAAGGACTAACTTAATCTGAAGTTTGATGAAAATCCGTGCGTTAGTTCTTAAGATAGAACTATTGGGGAAATCGTGTAAATCCTGCAAAATTCATCATAACAGCGTCACCTGTTGGGCGATTTACGCCAAAACGTAATCATCATCAAGTCATATCAAGGACTAACTAAATCTGAAGTTTGATCAAAATCCGTGCATTAGTTCTTGAGATAGAGCTATTGCGAAAATCATGAAAAATGCAGCATTGCAGCGCCACCTGTTGAGCGATTTACACCAAAAACTAATCAGCATCAATTTGTATTAGGCACTAACTGAATATCAATTTTTATTAAATTCCGTGCATTAGTTCTTGAGATAGAGCGCCCACAAAATTTGTGTCACATACACACAGACAGACAGACTCACAGAGTCACAGACAGACATTTTGTAAAAACATGTTTTTTGGAATCTCTGACCCCTAAAACGTGTAAATCCGTCGAAAACCGGAATTCGAAAATTTTCATGAATACAATACTTTCTTCTTGTAAAGATAGAAGAAAGTAAAAATGAGATGTCTGACTGACTGCCATGAAAAACTGTGTCTGCATCTAGTGGAACAGTAGGGAAATTTCATAAAACACATCTCAGATATAGTATTAAACATAACTTTGTGTTTCAGAAGTTGTTCCACTCGACGCAAACACAGTTATTCATAGCAATTAAATATTCATAGTAAGTCAGACACATTTCATTTTTTATTATTACTAGAGGTCCCACTGTTGCACTGAGGCGACAATATGTGCTATTCTTACATAAGTGAACACAAAGATCCACATAGTCATGTGCCACAGCTTTTGAGCATTTTGTTTTACAGAGTAACTGCAAATGTCATAATTTTTTATCCAACTTGTCATTGTTTCCTATATTGTCTTTGTGACCAAACCTTCGCTGAGAAATATGAGATCAAACCTTTTTCTTTTTATTTCTGAGCTTATAGAAAAATCTGTCAAGTATTTTTGTAGATAAATAAATTTTTTTGTAGATATTTGGCAAAATATTTAAAATCCAAAGTGCTGGTGTAACTTTTGGACAAAAAGAGTTGACGATAAAGGAAAATTTTAGCAGAAGGACTTAAAAGAGTTAGTATTTATTGATAAATGCTTAGCCGAAATCAAGAAACTGGATTTGATCTATTATAAGAATCTCATTTTTCATAAAATCTTAATAAATTTCACAAAAATAACTTTTTTTCCCCCACAAAACAGATATAAAGGATAGGGGGGGGGGGGACTTCATAGACCCCTAGACATAATGACAACATAATAATGCTAATAATAAAAATTCAAAAAATATTCTGACCTTTAAGTGTTCCAACAATAATCATTATAATATATGAATTGGGATAGATCTTAGCAGCATGGACAACCCCATCATGAACTTTTTTGCAGCGTATGACTTCCTTCATTACTGCTAAAACAAGCTTGATGGGAAGGAATTTACACAACTTATATCCAAAATCAAAAGGTGTGTAAAATATTAGATACCTAAGTAAAGAAAAAAATACACTTGTTTTAAAACTAATAAGCCTAAAAATCTTTGCATGGAACATATATAAGAATTTAAAGAGTACAATTAAACATTAAATCCAGAAACAGATAATGAAAACAAATGCAGTGCACAGGAAAGTTTACAGCTCAATCTTGTAAAGTGAATACGTAAAATGTTTAACCCTTTGACATCTAGAACGTACAATGCATACATCCTGATTTTATCATAGATGACTACCAGACATACAGTATGTACATCCATGTGGAATATGAAAATACAAATTTACACTGAAAGCTGGTATATAAACCTGTACTTGAAAAAGCGGCGCGGGTGTCAAGAGGTTAATATGAGTTTATTGCAAAAATACATACCAAGCTGTGAAAAAAAAAAAAAAAAAAAAAAAAAAAAAAAAATCAATTACTGTATTTTTTCATGTATGCTGCATGGTTTTTTCCTGATAAAATTTATTTTAAAAATCAAGGTGTGCATGATAAATGGGTATTTGGAATATGATCTGTTTATCTATAAGATGACCATTGGTCACTGCATAGAATCATTAGTGCCTATTTTGTATTTAAGTTTATGAAACCATAAAGCAGTCTTTGTGAATATCGTATATTTTTAGCACTAACTGTTAGATTTTAAAATAAAAGGTACT